>CM032229.1:143957500-144257500 GCA_019009955.1 Riptortus pedestris | reverse complement strand
ATGAGTAGGAGTGGGGGTTTAATGAAGACCGACAACTAAAAAATGCAAATATCTCGGTTAATAATAACAACGTTTATCGAACATTAAATTTGCAACAAGATTGGTTATACACAATTTTGCGATCCGACGTTTAGTAACGGAGATATTTCGAAAATTCCCCACTCTAAACCCAGCCACTGAGGCGCACCGTACCTGCCCAAGCCGACTAGAGGGGGCTCAGGTTAGCTGCGTTTATCTTAATTAAATCGTAAGGCGTTGATCTTAATTCACTGTGTATACTCTAAGTTGTGGGTTTTCATTTCACGCGGAAATCAGTGACAAACTCTGTTCATAATCTTTTTAGCTCCGCACTTGCTAGATTAGCCATGAAATGGATGCTAATATTTGTTATATTTAAATTTAATGATAAATTCACTGTAAGTAACAGTCACTGTCTGTTTCATACATGGTCTCCAAGATAATAACATTAAAACACATTATCGGGCACATGTTATACAATATTGGGTACTTTATGCAGTACTCTATGTGAGAGAAAAGGGGAGAGGGGAAACTTTGTAATCAAAGGCCCTGATTTAAATCCTTTATGGAAACAAGAGTTAAGTTTTGAACTTATTCTGGTAACGTGTATAACCAGAGGGGAGCATGGATATCTCTCTTTACCAATGGCACTCTTAATTATAATAATTACAATCACGTGCCCGAGAATGTATGTCCATACAATTATAAGACTATGAATTAAAAGGCCGTCACATAGGGGCTCCATAAACTAAGCAGATTTCCCCCGTGAATTTTAATAATAAACCTACATACTGCAAACACACCACCACCGTGAATAAATATAAAGGGTAATAATAAATCTATCCCCTTCCGGTGGCAAGCATCTCAAATGTAAACAAGCAGGTCTGCTAACCACTTTCAGTTATTGACTGAACTCCATCAGAATATAACATATTAATTTTATTGAAAAATATTTACTATATCTAGTACTTAAATTTATAATGAATCAGAAAACATTTTAACTAAATCAACATAAGTAGTCCAAGAATTTAGAAGAAGAAGACGGGGGGGGGGGGCTCAAAGCATATATACTTGCATGAATTTTGTATAATGAAGGTCTCTGGATAACAATATTTGGTATTTATGCTTCGAATAATGTGGTTTATTATATAACAGAGCATTGTTTACGTAACACGAGAAGAAGTGCAGGGTTTAAAGGGGAAGGCTGAAAACTGGAAAATGAAAATATCTCGGTTAATATTCAAGATACGGAATAAATGTATATAAAATTATTTGTAGTCCATTTAATTTGATATAAGATTTATTGTATACCCTTTTTCAATCCGACTTATAGTAACGGAGATATTTACAATTTCAAAAATGAACTCCCCCCCCCCCTCCCCCCAGGTCCGATTTCAGCCGTTAACGAACTTCTCTTTTTAGCAGATTTCCCTTAAGGGAAATCAGCTATTGAGGTTGTACTGATGACGGAATTTTGAAATTTTTCCATCGATCCTACCTAGTAGATGGCGAAAATGAGGTCCGTTAAAAACTGTATATATATATATATATATATATATATATATATATATATATATATTTGTCTGTTACCGCTCTAGCGGTCGCAATTTTTGTTTAATCGTTACCAAACTCGATATTTAGTTGTTTTATGTAAAAAGAAATATCAAGTTCGTTAACGGCTGAAATCGGACCAGTGGGAGGGTTTAAAGAGGAGGATTTTCGAAAATTCATATTATCTCCGTTATTATACGTCGGATTGAAACATTGTACAGAACCAATCTTATTGCAAATTAAATTTACTATAAATATTGTCATATACATGTTTTCTCTATCTTGAATATTAACCGAAATATTTGCATTTTTATTAAATCGGGGCGCCTAACGGACGAGAGTTACTTTCCCGCCAAAAGCTAGTTCTACAGTTTCCTTCACTGGCTCGGCTCTCGTGAAATTTCTCCATTGTAAAACTTCACGTGGGAAATCTGCTTAATTTACACTGCCCCTGCGTGACGGACTTTTTTTCTTTCAGAAAAAGAAAAGAAACGGACATCTTTCTTTTTACAAAAGACGACTAAATATCGAGTTTGGTAACGATCAAACAAAAATTATGACTTCTAGAGAGGTAACAGAAATATATATATATATATATATATATATATCTATATATATATATATATATATATAGAGAGAGAGAGAGAGAGAGAGAGAGAGAGAGAGATAGAGATAGATTGATAGAAAGTTAGATAGATAGATAGATATGTACAGTTTTGAACGGACCTCATTTTCGTTATCTACTGGGTAGGATCGATGAAAATTTGAAGAATTTCGAAAATTGCGTCATGAGGACGACCTCAATAGCTGATTTTCCTAAAGGGAAATCTGAATTATAGGTAGCGGTAGAAGAGGAATCAGTTTAAGAGAGAAGGAGATATTAGATATCCCACCCAACAGTTTTTACATCCCTCTTTAATTAGAGTTGAGCGTTTGTGAGAGCAACTTATAACTCAATTATCCGAGAGCGCCGAGCCCGTGGCTCTGTCGCAAGAGCGAGCTTCCAACTAGCCAATTACACAAGTGTCACTCTCGTCAGGAGCCTCTTATTTTATCTGTCAATAGGCGCTTTGATTATAATCTATTTTGTTAGAATAAGAATTTCATGCAAAACCTCCATCCATGTGGAAGCAAAATACATACAAGGGTTAGTACTTTAAACCACTTTGGATCAGAATAAGGGATTTAGTTTGGCCGTGATTATAAACTCTATAGACAAATTAGTTATTTATTATACAAGTGACGAAAGTAGATCATTTTACAACTCGAGCGAAACGTTTGGTAATTTCACGAGAATTGTAAATTCTACTTTCGTCACGAGTGTAATATCAAATTTTTTCTGTAATCGTGTAATACATGATCAGATCTAACCAGAATAAGAACAAAATTAGGATGTTGTGAAGATTATGGTATGCTGTTGGTAGGTTATAAGCATGGTTGTGAAAGGTTATAAGCTTAGTTATAAAACAACTAGTGATGATTGTGAAGTAGTGCAGTTATAAACAAGTGCAGGTTATAAACAAGGAAGGTAATTATTATTATATTTAAATTTTAAAATATATTGATTATTTCCACCAATAATTCATTCACGTTTCAATTTATTTTGTTAAAATAAATTCTTACAATGTTAAGAAACATTTAAAAGCATTTAATTTCCAACATCAAATTATTTTTTAATTTATACTTATTACTAATTAAGAAGGCAATTCACTTTCTTCACTCTATTGCAAAATGTTTCACTTTCTTCACTCATTTCAGTTTAGTAATGTTACCATTATTCAACGATTACAGAAAAAAGTATTTTATGATGATACGAAATGAGATTGACAAATTCAGATATTGATCCATAAAATTGACATTTTTTCTACATGAATGGAGATAGATGGGACAAAAGTTTGAGAATGATAAAGAAAATGCAGCTCGATTTAGGACATTCTGTCTATAAAAAGAGCTAATACGCACGCTTGTTATAATTAATAGTAGTTAATAGCTTTTCATTCTTAAATATATAAGTTGCTCAGGTTAGCCATGTGAGTTAAAGCGTTGACCTTAATCTCACATAGTAAACCTAGAGTGGTTTGTTCAATTCCCGCTTGGGCAAAGGAATTTATTTAATGACGGAATTCATTAAATAAATCCTTACTCCCACCCTGGCGAGAAAAAATTGGTAACCTATCCCAATTAGCCATAGTTGCAATAAGTGGGCGTTAATAAATAATTTAATTTAAAATGTATGGCCTGTGACTCGTGAGTTTTTTTTCTGTATTAATGTAATTACAGCCCTTACAGGAAATCGGCATACCTATCTAATATTATCATTAACTAGTATCTTACACTAGCATTCCTCTCTGACAGATGATGTAACTGAAATAAAACTAAAAAAAACGTCAGCCGAGGAGTCTGTCGAAGCATGTTTCCAGGTTTAGAGTCAGTTGAAGGACGTTTCCATACAGAGTTAACCGAAGGCAGTCTCTAGATACTGAGTAAACCGAAGGCCGTATCCAGATAATGTGTCTACAGAAGAAAAAGTCGTACTGTTTTGCTGATATCCTCCCTAACAAAATAAGTAACAAGTGTGATAACCCGAGGAGGGCATTTCCAGATACAGAGTCAGACGAAGGACGTTTCCAGATATAGAGTAAACCGAAAGAAGTTTCCAGATACTGAGTCTACAGAAGAAAAATTTGAACTGTTTCTCAGCTAACCTCCCCAACAGATTAAGTAACAGGCATGGAAACCCGAAGAGTCTGCCGAAGGACGTTTCCAGATACAAAATCAACCGAAGGATGTTTCTAGATACAAAGTTAACCGAAGGATGTTTTCAAATAGTGTAAACCGAAGGACATTAAAAGGAAGACCCGAACCTTTCCACTAACCAATGAGGAGAGTAAGAGTTGTGACTCCGAACTATTCCCAATTCCGTTCGCATTATATCACTGCATTTGCAAACACTCGACTCAAGAAAGATTCCTCATTTGCACCGACTCGTTGATTGCCCTATTGAGTATTAAAGATGTATTTACAAACAATCCAATAATATAAAAAATATATAATTACATACAATTGCTCCGAGAGTTAAAAAGGGTCGTCTACTTCATGTGGATTCCAAGCCACCTGGGAATAGATGGAAATGAAAAAGCAGATGTGGCAGCCAGAGAAGCCCATCAACTCGACTCCATCACCCCAACAACAATTGCATCTGCAGAGCTCTATCAACTACTCAATGAACAAATTGATAAAAGCTGGCAACGAATTTGGGAGGAACCCCAAAACAATAAACTAAAAACTATTAAAACTTCCATCCATTCCTTCCTTGGAAATGTTCGACAAGAGTCAACAGAAGAGATGAAGTCGTATTAGGAATACCCCGAATAAGGCACACAAGATTGACGCATGGTTATCTGAAGACAAAAAAAATCAACACCCGATATGTGGGAAGTGTAACAAAGACTTGACTGTCTACCACATATTAAAGGAATGCCATACGTATACAAATATTCGAAACAAATGCTATATTTCCAATAATATAGCAGTGACCCTTGGAGATGACCCCAAAGAGCTCTAGATAAATGGTTTAATTTAGTGATAACTACGGATTTGTATAAAGAAATTTAAATTACAAGTTCTTTGTATTCTTGTTTATATTATTAGTGTGACGATATGGATGAGGATATGATTACAATACAGATTTACAAAATTACAATATTGACAACTTAGCAACAGGGCGATGATAACCTAGTAGTTTTCCGCCCTAAATCCTTATGAAACAAACAAACAAGAGTTGTGACAACGTTTAAATATTTCAAATTTGTGCTACAAATATATTCTAAAACGTGGTGAGGAAGTTTAGGCTAAGTACTAGACCGAACCAACTCGTTTTTTTACCCTCTAAGTTGGCTTATGTAAACCAATTTCAAAGGCGAAATGTAAAACCCCAAAAAAGAGACACCTTTATTGCAGTACAGGTGTAAATATATCTGAAGGAAATCAATTTGGAACTTATAAGGAGTGGAAATGTTTATGTTATGTTATTATCATAGATTTTTGCAACAAAAGCAATTTGGTATGGGTTATCTAGCGGTCGCCACCCTTCCTTAACTAGGGTCGGACTCAGGATTTTATTTAGTTAATTCACTAAATAAATTCCTACTTTATCTTTATCATATGAAGCATCATGTGTATTAGCAGAGACTATGGCAATATACATCAAAGCTGAGGAAATGATAAGGCAAGATATGTTATTGAAATTGAATAAAATCCCACAAGACTTTACATTACAAAATATTACATCATACGAAATAGAAAAATAAGTGAGACATACTCACTGGTTACACCCGAAGGATTACATTACACCATTAGACAAATTAGACATAACGTGGACATATCATATATACACTGACGGAAGTAAAAACAAGGACGGCGTTGGGTGTGCGTACATCATTTTAAAAGACAGCAATATTATACAAAGAGGACAATACAGACTGTCGCCACTATGTACAAACAATCAAGCAGAAGACCTTGCAATTACTGAGGCACTCAAAACACTTCGCGACATTTCAAGTGACAGAAAGACAACAATAATCTATACGGACAGCAAAATTAACATAGGCCGCATTTACAATAACGAAAACCATAACGAACAGACTGAACAGATCGGAAGATTAATTACACTATGTAGACAGAAAAATGTAATAGTGGCAATAGCATGGATAAAAGGACACTCGGGAAATTTAGGAAATGACACAGCAGACCAACTTGCAAATACAGCTTCAAGAGACGAATCAATACCTATTACATACTCTAAACTGACTAAACAGACCATTAAAACTCTTTTGAGAAACGAATCTTATAAAAAATGGGACGAAAGATGGACAAACACTACTAAAAGACGACAATTATACAAGTACATAATAACTATATACCAGAGACAAAAAATAGCACTTAACAATTCTAAACACATACAATTTATATCAGGACATGGACCAACAAAAAGTTACTTGTACAAATTTAAACTAACAAACACAAATACATGCAAATGTGACAATGAGACAGAACAGACATGTGACCACCTCTTTTATGACTGTACATTACTTGACGGACCAAGAACAAAACTCATCATGTACATTACCTTACAAAACCGAACTTGGCCGACGGACAAGCCAAAACTTTTATTCAAATTCAACAAAGGATTTAGTGAATTTATTCAAGAACTGGGCACCATTTTGTAAATCTACACCTAATGTATGTAGACTAATGTTTTTTTTTTTTTTTTGTTATTGTTCTTATAATGTTTATACTTAATTATTGTATTCTCAATAGTATAATGTAATCAATAAAATGTGTGTTGCATCCAAAGGATGGAGCACACAAAATTTCAATAAATTCCCACGTTAGAGGGATACCCAGCGAGGAAAACAGGAAATAAATTCCTATTGGCCATGTGAGAACCGAACTCACCTGGAATATTGTATATAATTATTTACAAACTAGTTTTAAATAATGGAAACTACTTATCACTACAATTTATTTTACTGCTGCTGATAACTTAAAAAATATATTCTATTTAAAGCATTAAATTACATACAGTGAATAGTGAGTTTTATTAGTCGAAATGAGAAATCCAAGTTATGTAGTGCAAGACATTTGTATATTCATTAAGGTGCCCTGCTACGTTGACTTAGAAGTACTGCAGTTTGTTTCAATCCTTTGTAATAGCTGTATACGACAATTATTAGATATATCTTGAAGGTGGAGAGAAAGACGCAGTGGAATATGCCGAAGGTGAGCGACCACATGAGACCGATGCTCTCTTCGTACTGCTTGCAGCTCCGCCGCTGCTTCTCCCACCTGAACAGCCACTGGATGAACACGCAGAGAGTGCACATGGCGCCCAGGAACTCTAGGAAACACGCCGCGTATATCCAGCATTTCACGAGTCGGGGATTGCTCGTGTAGATAGCACACAGAAGAACAACTCCCAAGATCAACGATACCACGGACCATATGAGCCAGTAGAAGACGAACTGAACGTTCTCGTGGTCGAGATACTCTTCGAGGGCGATCATAGCGATGTTCCCGCTCGTCGAAAAGAACCCTAACGATATGTAGAACCATGCTGCCAATTTGCTTCCATGTTCGACCGTGCAGATGTCGCAGCAAGCGTGGACAAGCATCCCACAAAGGTACACCTTCTCAAATGTTTCTTCACTTAATTGAGCACGACCTAATTGGTTTATAAGAAGTCCAGCGATGCCTATTGGATCTGGCATATTTTTCAGTCAATTCTATATATAAATAAACCATTCAAAACAAATTTACCACAATTTTTCGTTTAAAACCCACTTTTTAACAATAGAAAACCACTTTTCACTACAACTTATTTTCCTGTTGCATTAATATTTTTTAAAAAAGTAATGAACATATGTTTACGTTCTTGTTAAAATTCATTGTTAAATTAAAATTAAAATTGTTATTCATCAATGCTCACTTTATGCTACTTAGGCTAATTGAGACCGATTATCTACAGCTGTCATCATTTTCTGCTAGGGTGAGACTTAAGATTTTATATATTGAGATCACTAAATAAAATTCTAATGACCAGGTGGGAAGCAAACCCACTAAGTTATTATAAACTTTATTTTGTCTTGTTAAAAAATATATATATATTTATTAACGTTTCCTTCGTGCTACAAGCGTAATTGAGCCGAATTATCTATAGGATACCAGCCTTTTCCTGTTAGGATTAGACTTAGGACTATATAATGAGAGCATCATTAAATAAATGTATAATGCCCAGGCGGGAATCAAATCCACATCTTTATTAAAAACTTAGGGGCGTAGGTTAGCCATGCGAGTTAAAGCGTTGGCCGTTATCACACCTGGCAAACCTAGAGTGGCGAGTTCGATTCTCGCCTGGGCAAAGGAAATTATTTAGTGCCGAAATTCATTAAATAACATCCTAAAATCCCACCCTGGCTAGAAGAGGGTGGTAACCTGTAGATAACCCGTCCCAATTAGCATGAGTTGCAAAAAGTGGACGTTAATAAATAATAATAATAATATTTTCTCTTATTAAATCAAAATAAGTTATTTAGTAACGTCTACGCTGTGCTACTAGGGCTAATTGAAACAGATAATCTACAGGATACCACCATTTTCCTTCTACGGTTAGACATAGGAGTTTATATAATGAGATCGTTACTTAATAAATTTATAATGCCCAGGCGGGAATCAACCCCACTTATTTATTAAAAACTTTATTTTTTCTTGTTAAATCAAAATAACTTATTTACTAACGTCCACTCTGTGCTACTAGGGCTTATTGAGCCGGGTTATCTATAGGATACCACTCTTTTCTAGTCACGTAGAAACTAGAAACGTGAATTGAACTAACTGCTCTTGGTTTACCAAGTGTGATTAAGACCAAGCCATGGCTAACCAGCGGCCCGGAGTAAATTTTAAAAAATTACGATGATACACTTTATGGTACTCCTGGTTGCCTCTCTTTTCAAGTCAGGAAGGGACTGGGAATTTTATTTCTTCACTGAATAAATAAGTTCACTAAAAACATTGCTGTTGCTAAGGGGGAAATGAACAACAAAATGTTATTTATTACCACTCACTTTCGGTCACTAAGGCAAATAAGGATTATATAATGGTCCCTGCCACTTTCTACTGATGATGGGGCTAAGGATTTCATTTAATTAGTTCATCACTAAATACATTCCTACTGTCCAGGTGAGAATCGAGCTCGCCACTCGATTAAGGTTTTCCATTTGAAATTAAGAGAAATATTGATCTAGACTGTCACTGGTTTCTCAGCAAAGAGTACACGCTTTTAAACCATTTTTGAAAGATAGTGTATTATTATTATTATTATTTATTAACGTCCACTGTTGCAACCAAGGCTAATAGGGACGGGTTATCTACAGGTAACCAACCTTTTCTAGACAGGGTGGGACTTAGGATGTTATATATATATAAAAAAAAATGCACTAGAAACGGGAAATAATTCCGTCACTAAATAATTTCCTTTGCCCAGGCGAGAATCGAACTCGTCACCCAAGGTTTACCATGTGAGATTAAGGTCAACGCTTTAACTCACATGGCTAACCTGAGCCCCGCTAGAGTATTAGAATATTCCTTTTAATGTTAGTAACTGATTATGTGTGGTTCAATTGAGTCGCTCACAATTATCCATATTAATAAACTGAAATAATCAATTTCTTGGCATTAGCCTTTTTCAAATATGTATGTATGTACATACACTTGTCCTTTGGTGCTTGATGTTTCTTCCATTGTTACCAAACTCAATATTTAAAAGTTCATGTCAAACTAAAGATCAAGTTCGTTAGCGGCTGAATTCGGATCAGGGAGGAGGAGGATTTAGAAGATGGTAAATCGAAAATTCTCAATAGCTACGTAATTTTGAGGACATAAAATGATATAGGACCAATGTCAATGAAAGTGTGCCCGTTTATAAATAACTAGCTAAGGTACCCGACTTCGCCCGGGAAATCATTTGAGGCTGAATGGTAATGGTATTTTTTGGAGCTTTACTATGTACAAAATTTTTACATTTTCCCGTGTCAATCCTTAGTATTTACACCCAAGTCCGGCATGCTGGGGATATGTTAATAATAAAAATGTTTGTTATGTACTTAATTCTACAAAATACAAAATATTTTTATATTACCCGTTTCTAATGCATGTATCTTTTCTTTATATATAACATAATCATACATTATCCTATTAACCATATTATTCACAAGAAAAAGAATTCTGCATCCGAACCATCTATGAATAAACGTTAATTTTCTCAAAAGTGCACCACTTGGATGGCAGGATTGAAAAGTGAACTGTATATTATTAATGGTACGTAGCATGTTCAGTAATGTATAACATATATTATTAACGGTGCAGAGTTAATATATTCCAGAAATAACTGAGTGTACCTCTCCAGCGATCATTCTTTTAAATGATACCTTCAAATGTCCACTTAAACCTACACATACATATAGAATGGGTAAAAGCCCACTCAGGAAATATTGGAAACGAACAAGCCGACACGTTAGCAAAGGAAGCAGCCCAGGATACCAACATAAACCCAGAATTTGCCCTCGTGCCACTCTCATACATTAAAAAAGACTTACGTACCGACACGATACTAAAGTGGAACATAGTATGGACGACATGTATCAAATGTTAAAGTTTACATCAATACATACCAAAATATAACTCACAACAACTACAAACGCAATTTAAGAGTTCACCCATCACAAATGCACACAATTTCTAAACAAACATGGACAGACAGGACATATTTAACAAGATTTAAAATTCAAGACAATGACAAATGTACGTGCGACTTACAGACAACACAAACGTTTTTACATATACTTTTATGACTGCACATTATTTAGGCAAAATAGATCAAAATTTAATAATGAACAAAATTTTAAAAGGAGGTAATTGGCCAGAACCACCTCATATTATATTTAACAAATATAATAAAGAATTTATAAAGTTTATCAAAAGTATAGATATGGATTGTAGCAAAAAATTCATTAGACTGGGAAGTTGATTGTGAGGAATGGGAATTATAATTCAATATATTTACCTTACATAGACTCGCAAATTAAACATCGTTGAGTTTAAGTTTAATTTCAATTGATCTGCTTTTGTTCCTCTTGTATTTATTTATTTACTTTTCATTTCATTTATTAATTCTGTTTGTAATTACCATACTTATCTTAATATTGTATTTTTATTCATTTTTATTTATTTTTTTTTTTTTTTATTTTTTATTTCATTTTTTTATTTTTATTTTCTTGAATATTTGAATGACAGTTGAAATAAACAAATATTTATTGTAAAATAATGATGTATTTAAACCTAATAAATACATGTAAATATGCCATGTGGCAATGGAACATGTATCGAATAAATAACCCCTCACAGGTTTACTATGAGGAGAAAAAAGGAAAAAAAAAAAAAAATAAAAAAAAATAAAAAAAAAAAAAAAAAAAATAAAATGTCTATCGATCCTACCCAGGAGATGACGAAAATGAGGTCCGTTCAAAAGTATATATATATATATATATATATATATATATATATATATATATATATATATATATTTGTCTGTTAACACTCTTTCGGTAGCAACTTTTGTTTAATCGTCACCAAACTAGGTATTTAATCGTTTGATGTAAAAAGGAAGATCAAGTTCGTTAACGGCTGAAATCGGACCAGTTGGAGGGGGGGGGGGGGGGGGTGGGGGGGGTGTGGGGGAGGGGGGTTTTTTAGAGAGGGGAGGATTTTCGAAAAGTCGAAATATCTCCGTTACTATACGTCGGATCAAAAGATTGTATAAAACCAATCTTGTTGCAAATTAAATTTACTATAAATGTTGTTATATACATTATTCTCTATCATGAATATTAACCGAGACATTTGCATTTTTATTAAGTGTAACGGATGATATATGGTTTCCTCCAAAAGCTAGTTTGGCCATTTCTGTAACTGGCACTCGTATGGAGATTTCTCTATTGTATAACTTTACGTGGGAAATCTGCTTAGTTTACGCGCCCTGCGTGACGGACTTTTTTTTGTGCATACCTGCAATAATACGTCTAGTTGTATAATTTCTGTTCTTACCTCGAAATTTTAATGTAACTTATAATCAGGGAGGTGTTAATACCAAATCGCATACGAAGTTTCGTTTAGTTCGGCTGAGCATATTGTGCCATATAAAATTGTTGACTCCCACTAAAGTTTTTAGCATATAACTCATTTATATTTCGGTATACGACAAAATTGTAACAAAAGTTACTCTAAATAACAAAATAAACAACTTTTGTTATGTGCATATTTTCCGAAAAACCAATAGGAAAAGAAATATCGCTATTTTTAATTTCTGGCCTCCCTTATAACCCCCACTCCAGTTCGTCTCAGAGAATATTAATAGAGCCTAAAAACTAAGTTGGGTTAGGAGTAATATACATACCGAGTTTCATAAAATTCGGTTCAGCCGTTTACGAATCTATATACAAACACACATTCATTTTTATATATATAGATTTTTGAAGACTACTGTATTAGCGAATTCTTTTAAACGTTAGTAACTGATTAATCACGGTTCAATTGAGCCTCTTTCAATTATCTCTATAGTAATTATTTCAAAATACTTCGAAATAAACAATTCCTTGGCAATAGTCTTTCCCGATAATAATTGGGATGATGTAATGTAGTAATTGGACCCTTTTATTAGCAATACAATGAATGACAATCAAGACATGCTTAGCTGTATCAATTATTTCGCAATGAGGGACACCGTCCCTTCGAAAATTGATTGGAATTGGTTGCTCAGGTTTGGTCATTTCGCAAACTCTATCAGGAGGCAAGCCACCAAATCACCCGCGGCATACACCCCCGGATACCAATTACTCACCGCGTTTGCAATCACCTCTCATAGACAAGCTTATTGCAAATTTCACAGGTAGCCAGTTATCCATTTGACGCAATAACTACAAATGTAAATATTTATCTGAGCTTTCAACTCAATAAAACTGTGTAAATGCGTATCCAAAGAGAAAAATAATTACGAAAATACGTGTAATTTTCCTGCGAGTTTGGCCACCTTGTGCAATTTATTTTATTTAAGCATTAACCTGTCCGCTTCAAGCTTTTCAGAACCTTTTCAAGGTAATAAAAAAAACTGTACATTAATGACGCCATATCACAACGCATTCGCACGTATCTCGTCTAGTAATGATGACTAAAAGTGCCCGCTGACTGAAGCCTGTAAATTAAAAACTGCAAACATTTTAGTTAATATTCGAGATAGAGGAAAAGAGTTTTGAACAAAATTTAATAAGCATAAGAATGCCCTTTATTATTCTCATAATTACAGTGTTAAAAGGAATTAATACTTTGTAAATATATTATTTATATATTCTAGAGCAAATACTTTTCTCGAAGGGTATAATAATTGTAAACAATATTTATAGAAAATTAAATTTACCTTCAACAAGATTGGTCACACAAAATGTTTCAATAGCTCATAGTATTTTGAATTTTCCCCTCCTCTAAATCCCCCACTGACAATGAGGTCCGGTTTCAGCCGTTAACGAACTTGATCTTTATTGATTAAATGAAACGCTTGTATTTTTAGTTTTGTAACGAACAAAAAAAATTCCCCTCGTATGTATGTAAATATTTGGGTCAGCCTCCTAATCAGCCGAAGTAAAATAAAAGATTATTGCTTTTAAATGTTCTATATATATATATATATATATATATATATATATATATATATATATTAGGGAATTGAATTTTATTTACTTAAATTTTGGGCTGGCGACTGACTAGTTTTAGAGGACAGCTTATGTTAAACTTTATTTTATTACGAATGATTGTTTAGGATTCGTATGCTTTTCTTTAAAACTGCTGTCGATATTTGGCATACATCTTCGGTCTTCAGTTCATATTCTTGGAGTAAATCGGCCATTTGTTTTTTTCGGAATATTTCTCTTGTCCCAAACAGCAATCCGTCGACGCTCCAATTTTCCACTTGGTATTTTTCTTTTAGATACCTACAGCAAGGTTAGTAAATCTTTTTTTTTCTCTAAATGAACTTCAATTGCTTCAGAATTTCCTGTTTCGAACCTTGCTGTAGGATCTAGTATATGTCCTGATTTGCCCTTCTTATTAATTGTAATGATGGCGGCACGTCTCTGAGAGACATCTTCTGACAAGCAGCTAACCTTTTAAAATATTTCCCATTCTGGGCGATATTTTTTGATGAGGGTTGCTATTTCAGAGCGGACTTCGTGATGACGCGAATTGCGCAACAGCTCTCCCCACTGGACAGAAACTTGAACTTAAGGGAGGGTTTCATACTCACTGCGATGTCTGCAGCGGGTTGTTCCTAAACTATATATTTTGTTTTGCATGGTTCTCATTTTCATCATCTCCCAGTTAGGATCAATAGACATTTCAAGAGATTATTCTAAAATTTTCAATGCTCTTTTGACGTAAGGGAATTTTGCTAAAACACAAGTGAACTTTTTGAAATTACTCAATTTTGTAACTTCAGAGACAAAATAGGTAATTACTCTTCAATCACAAGTAGATGAGCTTATTCAAAGTTTTATTAATTGTTGGTTTGCACCAATAGAAATAAATACTGTCTGTGCAATTCAACAGGGAGAAAATAATTTATCTATAAAATAGTTGCAGGATAAAAAATGACTTTAAACTATTCAATTTCGTTCATTCTTTTCCTGAATAGGCTCTGGGTATTGTGAAAAGCCCTTAATTAAATTAGAATTAATCCATCTGCGGGCTGAGTTGAATGGCGATAATAAAGTGAGTCGATAGATCCCCAGCTGGACAATAAAGTGATAACTCCTGTAGAATAAAGGCCTCCTGTTTGAAAGCCTCCCTATTTATCTATCGGAGGCTGACGCTATATAATTCAGGAGCCACAAAGGGGCTCTATGCATAGACAACCTTGTCATCCCTAGCATTTCAATATGCCTGTCTTGAGCAAGAGAGGCACGGACTTTATACTAATACGGTTATCTTATGCATACCCACATTATTGACATGTTTTTAGAATGGCCCCCGAGGCAGGCTGTTAGACGTGGGTCGTCTATTTACGATGCTAAGTACGGCGGGGACTGCTCTCTAAGTGGATATGTCAATACCAACACATGCCGGCCCACTCTGTATGTTCAAATAGGAAGAAAAAAAAAGTTGCAAAATATGGCTTAGGGATAAGCAGAAAGGCCCCTCTCCAAAACCGATATTTTTGTTGAACAACATTTTATAAACGTTATACATAAATGCTTATTCCAAACCTCAGACGCCTACGTAGGGGGGGATTAAAATGTAAGCATGAGATATTTAGTGTCTGAAGTACTCACTAAATAAAACCCGATAAGGATAGGTAGAGGTATATAGTAGGCGGTCATCTACAAATAAATTAACTCCGTAACTATTTAAGTTAAGAGAAAACGTGCATAAAACAATAGTTTTAGAAAAATGAACCCGACACGTAATAACGAATTTTATTCCCCATTTTCTATTTCTTCCAGCCTCTAAACTCCTCCTTTTCGTCCATTACTCTATGTAGTCTTTAGATTTGCGTGAAAATGTTAAAAATCGAGTATTTTATTCATAAGTAAAAAAACATGTAGTTTAGAACTTATAACCTTAAATAATGGTCTTAATAAACTCACTTCACTAAAAAATACGGTAGAAGGTAAGGGTTAAATAAAAATTTAAATGATTTTTTTAATAATCACTATATTTTCCCGACTAGTTGACTCCTTATCAGGGGCACAAACCACAACTACATTTTGACGCACGACCTTCCAATATCTAAGTCAGACATAGACTAACTAAAAGCAATATGGTGGGTCGTGCCAGCTAAATCAAAAATTATTATTGCCAGCAGGATTGACACATAATGTAGGACCCAATCATTCACCAAATCTGATTTTCCATTTGTTATTAACTAACTTCCACTTTGTGCTACTACGGTTAATTGGGACGAGTTATCTACAGATTTCCACCCTTTTCTCGCCAGGGTGGGACTAAGGATTCTATTTAATGAGTTTAGCAATAAATAAATTCCTATTGCCCTGGCGGGAAATGAACTCGACACTCTAAAACATTATGTGAGCCAAACGCCATAACTCAATTTACTAACCCGAGCCCCAATTCAGTTTCCTATAAATTATGTTTAATACATTTTTCCACTCATACTTTACTTATTACAATAATTTGATATATCATAAAAAACCTTCTGAAACATACAAATATGTTTGATTGGACGTCATCAATAAAGCTTATATGTTATAGAAACCTCAATATTTACTTAATCGATACCATACTTATTATTTAAACGATCCATATATAGCTAGAGATAAAATTTGTCATGTACCAGGAGGAGGGGGAGGGGGAGAAATTATAGGGATTGAATTGTTTTAAAAAATATGATATGTCCATTATTTTGATTGCATTCAATCAATGCCTTATATAAATCCTACATAAATATTTGATCAATAACTGCATTGACCTACAATTTTTGTTCTATTCGCTTTTTTTACTAATTTGAATATTAAACGAGTTAATTGTATTATTTTATCCAGCCTTCAATTAACCCACTCTCTTGCTCATGGACTTATCACTAACAATCTTATGTCAAACTAAATTTGAAGTTGTGGTTACAGAGGCTTTTTATTAGCGGAAACATAGAAAGGCACATTGAGTTGAAAGCATCGACGAACCATTTAAGCACTTAGGAAATTTGTTTGGTTTACGCAACACCAATCTATTATCTGCCTAAACTTTTACTCCAATGCGTAAAGAGCTCTCTCTAAACTTTCAAATTCATCGCTTTCAAAGACTCATGTTATCATCGTAAGAGTTCCAGAATATTAAATGAAGCAAAACTACTATTCATCTGACAGTGTTATTATTATTATTTATTTGAGATGCTGCTACAATGGCGATTCATCTTTTAACATGTTAGAATATAATTTTACAAAATTAAATAAATATTAAAATTTTTACAAAGCAAAATGTTACAAAATAAATAGAACCATGCCGCTACAATGGCGATTCATCTTATAACATGTTAGAATATAATTTTACAAAATTAAATAAATATTAAAATTTTTACAGAGCTAAATTGTACAAATGTACAAAATAAATAGAATGGACAAAACGAAATATAAATTGTTAGTATATAACAAAAAAAAACTAAAAGAATAACTATAAATAGTTAAACTGGAAGGAGGCAAAACCTATATTCCACGTACATATAACGTATATATAACTTTCATAATGGTAAATAATAGCTTTTATATTTCATCAAATAATCCATTATTTCTTAATTACTTAAAAACATCATCTATAAATTGGTTACTGTCGGCTAGTAGTTCGCATACATTTGTGGGCCATGGGTACGTTTTTGCTTGTGTACTTGACTACATATTCCACTTTACAACTCAATTCGTGATTTATCATTTTGGGATCATAACAACTGAGTTAGGCAGTACAAGACACGAATTGCTAATTTCCAAACACCTTGATGTCTATGTTCATGCGAATTATGCTCCGTTTTACACGAACAGGATATTAAAATACCTTCAGGGGAATTATTGTTGTGGCATAAATCCATGGCATATTATGATATTCATTTGAATATTAGCACGTAGATATAGCCACGGGGTGTTTAAGTTTAAACCCCGATTTGTCCGAAGTTGTGGCACTTGTAGGGGTCGAATTTCCGGCTTACGTGCCGACTGGCGCTGCTCGTATTAAAGGCATTGACTGACTGAATAAGATTCCGTCAGAAGATCGCGTGAGCAAACGTCTCCCTTCGAGTGCATCGCATGATCTCATAAGCCAGGCTAGTCGAGCATGTCTTCATGCATATTCTAACATTTACATGTCGGGATTTTTTTATTTTTTTTTAAATATTTGCATTTCAAACATCCTTCTCGTGATCTACTGTCTCTGTAACAGGTTCGTGATAATATGACCCCCTTTATTCCCCTAGCCTTGCACAGTCAAATGGAGTCAGACATTGTTTATTACTGCGGACAGTTTGAAGTTTATCGCATGCCCTTTTTTTTCTTGAATGTCATGTTTAAATAATATCTAATTTTACAACAAATTGACTCAATAAAAATAAAAGGGCAAATAAAATTAAAACAATTTAACACTACCCTCTGATCACTAATTATTCATGTATAATGCAGTATATCTCCATTTTCATTCATGAAAGTGATTTATTTATTTACTTTCCCTACGAGCCGATATTGCTCCTAATCAAAAAGAAAAAAAAATATTTTTTTTATTTATATATTTCGGAGCTTCGCAACTAGAGCGATAAGGCTCTAAAGCAGGGGTCTCCAAACTTTCCAGCCTTGGGGCCATACTGATTACTTCAGTAAGTTACGAGGGCCAAAACCATATTATCATTGTTGCCGGCGGTAAAAAGTGAAATAGTCCACTTATGAAAAAAAAAAAGTCCGAAAAAGTACGCAACGTTTAAAAAAGGCTGCAAATCGGACTAAAGTCCGCAAAAATCTCAATTACATAAATCTCATTAGAATTTCATATGTCATTATGCTTGTTATAAGTTATGTTTTTATTTAATATGTATAAAATGTTAGTTGGATTCATTTCAATAATTTGTTAGTTATTATATACTGAAGTTAAATTTTCTGCATATTATACATGTCTTTACTCATTACAATTCTGTGTTTCTTTATCCAACTTATCACAAAAACAATAACAATAAGCCTACAACAATGTTATGAGTAGTTAGCCCATGACCAATTAGAATACTTCAGTAAACTAAATTTAATTTGCTATAAAAGATATGTTCTCTAAAAGGAGTTTTCAAGTATGCTAGCTCTCCGCGGGCCGGGCAAAATCTGTCCGCGGGCCGGATGTGGCCCGCGGGCCGTAGTTTGGAGACCCCTGCTCTAAACAAAAGTCCGACGAAGTAACAAAATGCCAAAAATTGAAAACAACAAACATATGTAACAAACATAACACTACAACCAAACAAAATACGTTACTGTAATCTCTGATTCACTGTAAATTATTATCAGTGAAATTAGAGGACAATTATGTCTTACCACTGCTGCAGTTAGTTTAAGTTTTATCTAAGTCTTTCATTTTGATGGAATTATTGTAATTCTAATAAAAATTCAACCAGTATCTTTAATTAGAAGAAGAAGAAATAATATAATTAAAAAGAAACGAACATTTGGCTGCCAAACTGCATAATTCATGTGGTCACTAACTCTTTAAAAAGAAAATTAACAGTTTTTGAATTTAGAAAGACCGTAAAAAACAAAGGAAAATAACATGTATTTATTTATTTAAAAATATAATAATTCATTTAAAAAAATATTATTATTTATTTACGTTCACTTTATAAAACTCTGACTAATAGGGCAGGGGTAATCTATAGGTTACCACCCTTTTCTAGCCAGGGTGGGACTAAGGACTTATTTAATGAGTCCGTCGCCAAATAAATTCCTATTGCCCAGGGCAGGAATGGAACTCGCCACTCAAGGTTTACCACGTGAGATTTTACCGTGAGTTTACTGACGTCTTAACTCACACAGCCAATCTGAGTCCCTTTAAAGAATAATAACAAATAGTAATAAAAACATTATGGACCTTAAATACGCCTGTTTAAATACTTACTATAAAAAAACTCAGCCTGGGGTGGTAAACAGTTCCATGCTTCCTGCCTTGAGTCTCCTACGGTATGATTGCTCTGGTTAAAAAATAAGAAGGATCTCATGGATAGCATGATTTCTTTTATGAAAGCAAACAGAAAATAAAGGCAATGAACAGGAATCACTATGATTTAAATGCAACGATGTTCAACATGATAACTTACCATTAATTACGTAATATGTTTAGTCAATTGAACACATTGTGATCTATTTCACAATATGAGTTGAACCGTGCAAACAGGAATCCTGTTATTAGTACAACAGCGAGTAAAATGTTTTTTTTTTTTTTTGTTTTTTTACTTGAAAACAGCTCAATCCATCACAAGCCCGAACAAACAAGGAGACATTTTACTAAACCCTCGCAACCAGTAGAATGGAACCCACCATGTAAACCACACTCGAAAATGTTTATTTGATCTCTACCATACTCGATATTTAAACTTTTCAGTCAGTGCTAAACATCATATTTGTTATTGACTGAAATCGGACTTGGAATGGAGGGGGAATCCGAAAATTCAAAATATCTCCGTTATTACGTAAAATGTTATAGAACTAATCTTGTGGAACTATTGATGTTCTACAATTGATATTCTACGCATTTTTTTTTCGTAATTCAAGTCTTTAGTGAATTATTAGTACTTCCTAGTTTTCAGCCTTCAGTGACATCCCACTTTCTATGCATCGATTTTTTATATAGAAATGGAGAACATGTAGTGAGGTGAGTTTACTAGACATTTAATCCTTTTATGTAAAAGGGTAGTTTTTTAATGGCAGAAATCGAACCAGTGGGTGAGGGAGGGGGTGTCAGAGGGGGGAAATTTCGAAAATCTGAAATATCTCCGATACTATAAATCGGTTCGAAAAAAAGTACACAACCGATCTTATTGAAAATAAAATTTCCTATAAATGTTGTTAGATACATATTTTCTCTGTCATGAATATTAACCGAGATATTGGGTTTTTTTAGTTTTCATCCTTAAGTAAACCCCCACTCCTACTCATGTCATATTAACAACAAGCTTTTATATCACGAACCACTTTATTCTAAGCTTAAATACCAAATATTGTTTTCATGTGACCGCTATTATGCTAGATACATGAAAGCTCGTTGTGCGATGATCTCATCAATTAGGATTTTACGTTCTCGCCTCGAAAATGTTCATTTTTCTATGCCTTCTCGATATTTGAGCACTCAGTTGAACCCCTTCATCTCAATGAAGTCTTTCTAGACTTTCTGTCTTGACTCATCCACGGTCCGCATCTTACATTAACTTGGATTTAACTCAATCACGGCTAGTCATCATTTAGGTCTGGGTTCTGCATAATTTTATTATTCTTCTACCTTCCCATTTACAATAAATAAAACTGCTTCCTTTACGGGTTATGCTATGCAAGTTCTTTGTGTTTTTGTCAGAAATAAATCTAATGTTATCTATATCAGTTTTTAGCAGATTTCCCTTAAGGGAAATCAGCTATTGAGGTTGTACTCATGACGGAATTTTCGGCATTTTTCTTCAAATCTCCATCGAACCTACCTAGTAGATGTAGAAACTGAGGTCAGTTCAAAACTGTATATATATATATATATATATATATATATATATATATATATATATATATATATATATATATATTTTTGTCTATTACCGCTCTAGCGGTCGCAATTTTTGTGTAATCCTTACCAAACTTCATATTTAAACGTTTTATGTAAAAAAAAAGATCAAGTTTGTTAACGGCTGAAATCGGACCAGTGGGAGGGGGGGTTTAGAGGGGAGGATTTTCGAAAATTCGAAATATCTCCGTTACTATACGTCGGATCGAAAAATTATACAGAATCAATCTTATTACAAATTAAATTTACTATAAATATTGTTATATACATTTATTCTCTATCTTGAATATTAACCGAGATATTTGCATTTTTCAGTTTTCACCAAACCGCCACTTCTACTCATGTTACGTAAACAATACTCTGATACATAATAAATCACATTATTGGAAGTTTAAATACCAAAAATTGTATTCAAGAGACCTTTATTATACGAGATACATGCAAATATGCACTGGTGACTCCCCCCCCCCATCTTAAAGTTTTGGACTACTAAAATTTTATTGATTGAGATAACAATTATTCTGACTCATTATTAATTACACTAGTAGATATAGTAAATAGTTCTCAATAAAATTAATGTGTTATATTCTGATATATTTCAGTAATTGTTTTTCTTTCCGGTGTGAGGCGGGACCCGTTTGTTTACATTTCTAACCTAACGCTTCCTGTCGGCTATTGAAATTGGCTGAAACATTTCTTATTTCCGTTTGTATTTATTCACGGTGTTATGTTAGCAGTATGTATATTTATCTATTACTAAACTTCACGAGAGAAATCTGCTTAGTTTACGCAGCCCCTGCGTGACGGACTTTTTTTATTTATTGGGGTCATATACATCCATGTACGAAATAACCAAGTATTCAGCTCTCCTCCCCAATTTAATATTTGATTTAGTTCATTATGAAGTATCGGCCTTCATTTAGTAATAAAATTATACAATCTATGATAAATGTGACACGATGTCATAACACGATCGTGCCCCTCATAAAGAAGGAAAGTATATTAAGACTATAATATAAGGTAAAATTATAATAAAACAATGGTGAAAAGTTATGATATATCTCATTTATCATTGATTGTATAATTTTATGTTGACAATGATTAATTATTTTATAGGATTATTTGAAGGTAGTCAAAGAGGCCGAAACGTCATAATGAACAAAATAAAATATTAAATTGGGCTGGACAGATGTATACTTGACTATTTCTTATGTGGATAAACCAAATTGTCTTCCTGAGCCTTGGCAACTCTTGCTAATTCTTTACCAGCATCATACTCCCTGAAATCAGCGGAATTGTTAAACCTTGTTACATAAAATAGCAGTCATGTAAATAAGTGGGATGGCTGCTCGGTCGAGAAGAGAAGAGGGGGGGGGGGTCAACCAAGAAGAATAATTTAAAAAATGTTCATCAAAAAAATTAAATAAATAATAATTGGGCGCCACCTATATTTTTATTGTGACAACCAAAATTCAGGTAAAGTAGGACACTTCTAGAGCTATGGATAGAACTTGGGGGGAAAAAATATTATTAAAGTTATGATTATAGCCATCATTTAAATAATTCTATGGGTAGGAGAATTACACAATAAAATCTATATAAATAAAATTAAAGCTGGAGAAAAAAAAAGAAATAAATATAATAGGAAAAAAATAACATAAAATCACCCCTTAGCGAAAGGGGGACATTTTTTCTAAATAAATACATACTCCAAAAAACTAAAAAAAAGAAAATTTAACTTTAGCATAGATTTAGAATAGAGCTCCTTGTATATATATATATATATATTAAAAAAATAAAAAAATATTACCAAACTCATAGTTATTCCTAAAACACTCACTAGGGCGTCTTCCCTGGCCCATAAACCAAGTATCCTTCTCTAAATAATATTACCGTCTCTGAGTCGGCTAGTTTATTCAGTGCCCTACTTGGGGCATAAGGAGTTGAGAAGGGGGAATTAGTTTGTTAGACGAGAGGCCATTAATGGGTGTTACAACTAAGAAACCGGCGTCAGTCGCGTTCAGGTCATGTTTTCACACAAGAAAGACATATCTGTGTCTTTATGTTGGACTGTTATAGTCAGGACTCCCGTAAGTAATTTTTGTTTGATCATTCCCAAATTCGGTATTTTATAGATTTATGTAAAAAGGATTATTCAGTTCGTTTATGGCTGAAATCCGACCCGCGGGAGGGGGGCTTAGAGGGGGGATTTTTGAAAATTCACAATATCTCCGTTAATATGCTTCGGATCGAAACATGATATAGAATCAATCTTATTGAAAATTAAATTTACTATAAATATTGTTCTATACATTTATTCTGTATCTTGAATATTAACCGAGATATTTGCATTTGTATTCTGCGTGTGGTCACCAGTAGGCTATGTTCGGACTTTCCGCCGAGAACTCTGGTGGCCGTTTCTATAACTATTCGTCCCTTGTGAATAGCTTTAGAGGTTAGGTTAACTCTTTTTTGGGGCTAGAAACTACTGGGTTAATTCGCCCTAAATAATGTTTTAGGTTTAGAGGTTTCTTACTACTACAGTTGTTATTAGGCAGATTTCTCTATTGTAAAACGTCTCGTGGGAAATCTGCTTAGTTTACGCAGCCCCTGCGTGACGGACTTTTTTTTATGTTAGGTAGGTGTTTTAAATAAATCAAAGAACTGAACTTTAAAAGTCATATTTATTTGTAGACTAAAATATCAACATGAAATAAACAGAATAAAATCTATTTTTTTTTGGGGGGGGCTTGGTTTTGGCGCCCCTAAAGGATGGCGCCCGTGTGCATTGAGCACTTTGCACACGTGGTAGCGGGGACCCTGGTTATAGTCCAGAGACCATGGAAGCGGCTGATTGAGTAACTGGAGTACCAGGGAATCGCGTGTCTAATTCAATAAAAGGGGCTCAGTTTAGCAGGAGTTCTGTCTAAATAAACTTGATAAGCCTAGAGATCACCGTTTGCTTCCCATGTAGGCACTAGGAATTAATTTAGCGAAGAACTCACTAAATAAAATCCTAAGTCCCATCCTGGCTAGAAAAGGATGATAACCTGTAGAAACCCGCCACAATTAGCCTCAGTAGCACAAAGACGTTAATGATTAATTTTCACTGTATTCAAATTGAGCATCAGCTTTAATACAGCAAGTAGAAAAATTTATAAACCCTTAAGATGAGGTTGTTGCTGAAATAAATTATTGTTTCTAATATTGATGTTAATTTTCTCCTATTATTTTATTTCAAGCCAATATTCATGTACTTATTAGAACTGACAGAAACACTCCGGAAATATAACCTGAAATTGGTCGAGATATTTTTTGCACAGTTTAGTGGAATAGCTGGATATGAATTTTATCATTTTTGGTAAAGAAATGTGTAATTATTTTGGTCAAAATTTTGAGAACTCTGGTTGTGATTAACTAAAACGATAAGTAACTTTGAGTACTGAGCAACCATTAGTTTATGCGCCCCCTGGCATAGGTTATTGGTACAGAGCAGCAGGTAAAATCATTTTTAAACGGGGGAAAAACGGAAATACAGGGAAGTTAAAAAAGAGGGAGAACTGTCCGAGAGCCATAACTTACTTATAATGTGACGTGAAGACTGGAAATTGGCCAGACTGAAGTGAAACAGAGCATGGACCCAGACATTATTTCAGAACTGGCGTACGCAAGGCGTATGACCGGCGATTTACTGGCTCTGCGGGGCCAAAAACTTGGGCTACACACTCCGAAAACTTTGCGAGGGGTGGCTTTTCGGAGAAGAATAACCTCAGTCCGTAATACCGTGACAGGTATAAATACCCCCGTTGCAGCAAAACTGCCTACTCCACGAATTTACTACTCCGTTTTGACACACTTTATATTTCAATATTTTTAAGAAAATTCAAAATCAATAATGCAGCACATACAATCTTGAGTTTATGCGAACGAAAAACGATACACTATGTTAATTATTAACTTCCCCTTTATGCTAAACGAATTATAAAGAGGTCACCACTCTTTTCTAGCCATAGGGATTTTAATTAGCGAATTCGCGCAAAAGAAATTCTCATTGTCCAGGCAGGAATCGAACACCCAACTCTAAGTTTACCAAGTGCATAAACACAAACAACCGTTATATTATAGAGCTTTATAGAGCATTGGCTTAATGTGCATATATAGTTTTGGTAATCACATGGGACTATGATAAGTTGGGGTTTGTTAGGGAGGTCATAAAACCCACAATTCAAACCTCTGCTTGTGATAAACATAATCGAATATTTCTCCTAACATGTTGGAGGGGAGAGGAACCAATTTTTTGGGGTGAATAAAAAGGCCTAACTCCAAATGAAAAAAAAATGCATGATTATAACCAGGCAATCGCTGATAATGTGGCTAGCTCTTTGAAAGTGCAGTTCAAGATGCAAAATGATCAAGACCTTTTTATTGATTCTGAAATACTAAAGCTAGAATCAAAAAAAGTAATATAATATAATTTATATGTATGTTATATGATAATCAAGAAATTCTAAAAATAATAAACCTATAGACATTTTCTGGGTATTTGTTATTTAGGGTTAAATTACACATTTTCCTCCGCACGAAGATCTAGACACTTTAAGAAATCTATATAAATAAAACTCTATGGTCTGTCTGATTGTCCATCTATTTAAATTCGGCGGAGATCAATAAATTTAACGTTTCAGGCCATTCTATGAACAATGGCGCAATAATTGCAAATCTTGTCTGTCTGCCTTTTCGCTCGTTTGTAACTCAAACAAAAACGGCTAAATAGATTTCTATTTTTTTTTTTTTTTTTGTAGTTGTGAGTCAATTATCCCAAAGAACAACATAGGCCATATCAAAATCCCAATTTTAGTAGACTAGGAGAAGGTTTTCGACGCGAAAATACACACCAATCAATATCTTCATTAGCATTGAATTTATCGAAAAAATGTAAAGAATGAATTGTGTTTAGAATAACAATTTCGGTCTTAAATTATTATTTACATTTATGAATTTTGGAATTTTGACTTCCGCCTTCCGGACGTCAAAAACTTTATTTACATTTATGAACATGTCTAAATGAATTGGGAAATTGTTTGCATATATATTAAGGAAATAAGTATTTTTAATATAAGCGTTTTGATACTTCACATCTCATACTTTCTTCTAATGTATTACATCAGAATGCCTCAAAAAACTTTTATCATATATTTTCTCAGGTAAGATGATACAATCATTTTATTGTGATTGGAAACTAGAACTATTTTGTTTTTACCCAAGAACGATAATAACTTCAACAATATTATATAATATATATATATATATATATATATATATAGAAATATAAATGTGCTCAAAACTATAAATATGACTAATTTGTAGGCAAAAAATGGATTATTTAGTACATCTGATTATCCAATTTTATATTTCGACGGTAAACCATTATTAAATCAATTAATTTCTGGATAACTGCAATTCCAATAAATTTTTCTAACTGCTTATATCTTGAGTAAAACATGTGAATGGCAGCACTTTTACTGTTCATGTTAAATTGTATTTGTGTAATTGAAGAAGTTTGACAGGATTGTTTTGTGTAGCCACTCTTTATACGTTATTCCCAACATTTCAACCCGTCAACGACGAGTAACATGTCTAGTACATCTATATATATATATATATATATATATATATATATTTGAATGAATAGTGTTTCGGACACTAAGGGCATAAAAAAAATTATCTTTGTCGGCAGGCTAGGTTTTTCTATATGACTTCCGCCATATCTTTCTATATGTAATAAATAAATTCATAATAAAGGAAATTGTGTTGGGCTACGTCTGCATTACTGCGGTAACCAGCCTCCTATTCGGTATTACTGGTGTTCATAGTTTGAAGCTATTAATTAAGCCTCTTCTCTGTTAAAACTATTTGTCCAATAACAAATATGATCTTTATTGTTGACTAGAACAGTTAATTATCAAGTATGGTTTGGACTAGTAAACATTATTGAAACAAGAACGTAAAACCTTAATTGATGACGCTATAACTGGAAAACAATATTTGGTATTTAAGCATAAAATAAAGCGGCTAATGATTTAACATCTTATTGTTGATATGACTCGAGTAGGAGTCGGGGATTACTGAAGGCCGAAAACTAAAAAATCCAAATATCTCGGTTAATAGTCACGATAGAGAAAATATGTATATAACATAATTTATAGAAAATTAAATTTTCAATAACGTTGGTCTCATAAATATTTCGATCTGACGTATAATAACGAAGATATTTCGAATTTTTGAAATTCCTCCCTTCTAACCCCCCTCCTCCCTACAGTTCGATTTCAGCCATTAACGAGCTTGATTTTTCATTTTGCATAAAATCATTATATGTATATGGATTTTCCTTATATATTTTTAAATAAAAATGTCTACCCCTAAAGTGGTAGCAGACAAATATATAGAAAGATAATTTTAATGCACCTCATTTGCGTCATCTTCTGAAGTGGACATTTGAGACATTTTTTCGAAAATCCCGTCATAAGTACAACCTCACTAGCAGATTTCCCTTAAGGGGAATCTGCTAAAACTAATTCCTCTAATATTCGGATTCTTTTCCTTCCGGGAGATCATTTTCCGATCTCCAGTATCGCCTTCACCTTCCTGAACCGAGTTTATTTTCTGATTTTAAGTTGGGAAATTAGCTTAGAATCGAAGTGCACCCCTGAGCTTGAATTGGACCTAACTTTCTTGGCTAAAGTTAGGGACAATAGCGGCCTTTAGGGGCCCTAGTGTGCAATTTGTACTTGACAACCTGTAATTCTCACCGCCATATTGTTAACAATTCAGCCGCAGGGACTAAGGATTTTATTTAGTGAATTCCGTCAATAAATAAACTCATATTGCCCAGGGCGGGAATCGAACTCGCCACTCTAGGTTTACCATGTGAGATTAAGGTCGACGCTTTAACTCACATGGCTAACCGAAGATTATAGAATCGACCAGTTTTTAGAATTTATAACCAGTCATGAAGTTGAATAATTCGATTATGGTCTGTCTTTGTTACTCCGTGATCTGTTCTGCGTCTACGGCTTTGATGTCCTAGTAGCCGTACCAATGGTGTTTTATTTATGCTTGAACTTCACGAATGTTCTGGAATATGTGTATCTGTATTGTTGAGACTTTGAGACATGAGTAAATATTCCCGAAGTAGAAAGAAGAACTTAATGATCCATTAAGGTCTAATTTATGTTCATATTTGACTTGATAATAAATTTCATATACTAAACACATATTATTTTTAAGAAGTAATTTTCGCTAACACGAAACACATTTTCCATAATTAATACATTTTATTTTTCTACGCCGTTCAAGCCACCTGATTTCGATATTGGCTTGAAAATGGTGTTTCGACATACTTCTTAGGATTTCATCGTGAAGGGCAACATACAGTCTAATATAGAAATACTAGCGAAATCATCTATTGAGCTTTTACTGAAATCACGAATGTCTAGATATTTCAACAAATGTCCACCCTTCCAAACTATTTGTTAACGGAAATGTGGTCCGTTGAAATATTAAAATTGACTTAAATTTGAGAATTATAGATCTACATAGCATTTACATTTTCTGTTCCATAGTTAGAAAATCGAGATTCAAAAGTTTGTTGTTAAACTCCATTTCACGTTGGTTAATGCCTGACATCGGAACAGGATGACTGTAATGTTTAGACAAGGAGTAAAATACGAGCTTGATCTTCAATTCAAGTACTTGAATTGAAGCAGTTGCTGATTTTATATCGAATTTGGTGAAGATCAAACAAATCTTGCAACCGCTAAGTCTTAACAGTCAAAAAAAAATATATACATATGAATTATCTGGAAATTATTCAATGCCATTTAATTGGGTGAATGAACTGGAAGGATATCTTGGGCGCATAGGAGGAAACTTGGTGGAATAGGAAAGGGCGGAAAATATTAATGGAAAAATAAAGGCTTATTTAGAAGCTCTCGAGAACCATTCAATTTTGTTAGATATTGAAAGAGTTTTAAACAGCACATATAGTCAGTAGTTTAGAAGAATTAGGCTCTCTTGGCATAGGCGAGGATTACCTATACCAAAATGTGCCATTTTTTAAGACGAAAGTTATATCTCAAATCCGTTTATTAGGTACAAACAAATCAAATATTGATAGTTGGAAGGACAATTTACTTATTCAATCCAGAAAAGCCATGCCCCCTTTGCGAAGATAGCCAAGACACCGTTACGCATTTCATCCTTAAATGCCCCGGTTTAGCAGAGAGAAGAAACCACCTCCTAATGAAAAGTCTCAACATTCCACAGCAATCCATGGATAATCTGTTTGACCTAATGGACAAGAATAAAATAAACTGCATTTATGTTTTCATACTTAAAAGTCTTTACGTCAGAGGGAAAAGAATGCAAAAATATAATTATAATTAAAAATTAATGTTTTATGTCTTTTTTCTATAGTTATTATTGTATAATATTTTTTGTTATTTTTAAATGAATTCTGGGTTTATGTTTATATAAAGAAAAGAGAAAAGAAAAATGTAATAATGAACATGGGCTGAACCCTTGCTATGAAATTGTTAAATTTTTAAAGCAATGATAATATCCATTCATTCATTCATATATACAGAGAACAGACAGAGAGAGAATTTATAATGCACTTAATTTTACCCATTTTCTTTTAGTGATCGATTTGATGATTTTTCGACAATAGCGCCCTGAGTACAACTTCGATTTCCCTTAAGGGATATAAGCTATACGTAAACGTCAAGAGAATATATATGTTCAGCTGTCTATGGAATAACCGCCAGAAAGCAAGGAGATCAATAAGAGCTAGTAAGTAGAAATCCATTCCAAAGATGTGGCGATAATTTCATGAAGAAGAAGAAGAGATCTAAGGCGAGCCGATTTCCTTCCTCGGCGGGTAAGGATATCCGCGGCTAGTATCGACAGGGGGAGATGCTTCTCAGATATAATCTATAAGTGTGGAAAGGGCGTGGGTGCGGGTATCTACAGAGGCGATCTAGTTGAGGAACACACCGCTGGGAGCACGAGCAACAGGTATCCCCACACCTCTCCTCCTTATCACGCCAGTCTCCGCTCTTATCTATGGCCCGACTCTCTCTCCCTCCCACTCGCTCTCTCTCCCTCACTCACCCTCTCTCACTCTCTCTCACCCCCTCTCGGCAGCTTTCTGCCGAACCAATAACAATCGGCGAGAGGAAATGGGAATTGTTCTCGGGAATCTGAGGCAGCTATTTTTGCCTCGATGAACTCAGAAGACTAGTTCCGACCCATTGTACACCCAAGTACTCCTCACTCTTACTCGAGGACTCGAATCAAATGATGACATATACGTCAATGCCACATGCCGAAATCATCGCAGGAAATGGCGCGTTTTTATTTTTACTTCATTGTTAAAAGAAAATGAAGTATTATATTCGGAAAATTTTTCGGTTTTCATATTTGGACGGGATTATACAGAACCCATTAAAACTAGTTTTGGCTTGACGTTAGTACGTATCTTGCAAAACTAAAAATGGCTATCTGTACAATGATGAAATTTCTTATGAAGTATTGGTTTGGTTCGGCCAGAATATATAATGCTATTGTCATACCTATAGGTAAATTTTGTCATTACTGGCACACATGACAAGCTCTTTCGATGTGATGGCACCATCTTCAAGCCTTCTTTAGTTGTACTGAGTATTCCTTTCGAATTTCTCGTATTTATTTAGTCCTTCCGTCAGGTACCAGTTAATATCTTCAATTTTGGGGGTAGAAAAATAAATTAAATAAAGTTAAACTCAACCGGTGGTGCAGTTTTTCTTTTCATTAATTTTAAGAGTCTAAATATAGAATTATAATTCTCATTCCCCATAATCACCTTTTAAATTTTAATTTATTTTGCTACAACAATATTTATACCTTTGACAAACTTTACAAGAATAGTTTTACATTTATTAAATAGTATATGGCTGGTTCTGGCCAATTACCTCTTCTTTAAATGATGTTCATAATTAAATTTGACCTATTGTGGTATATAAATACGGTGTATTTAACATATGATACAAATGATAAAAAGACACATGTGGAAAACAAGAGCTTCAGCTGTAGACAAACTTTAGCAGACAAACTCAGGAGGAGGTTGGCTGTATAAAGAAGCAATGTAATGAAAAGGTCACTGACAGAAATCAGGCTATTACAGAAAGGAATAACTTTAAACAGCAGTGTACATCAGCTGTCCGCTGATGGGACATTGCACTTCGATAACGCAACGAATATCAAGATGCACTAGTTAAGGTACAACAGCAACATGAGGAAGTAGTAAAAGAGATAAACCTTTCAATGGCTGTGATGATGAAAGCCAGCAAGGACTTAAAAAGACTGACTGAGAAGCACAATGCTGCTATTCAGGAATGTTCACTGATAATATCAGGGCAAGACAGTGTACACAAAGAAATAGAAAAACTCACTGAAGACATTTCTCAGGCTATGAAGAAGAACAAAGCTACTGAATCAGAAAACAAAGAATTGGTGGAAGATAAAAAAGAATTAAGTTATCAGGTAGAAACATTCAAAGGGGAGACTACAGGTGGAAAGTTAAATTTGGCAAAGGGGATTGGCTTTGCAGTGATATACAGTGTGGAACAATACACTTCGCTAGAAGAAGCAAGTGTTTCCAGTGAGGGAAGATGAAAGGCGAGGTAGCGCCTAGGGGCAAGAAGAAGCTGGGACTAGAGGTAGGCCGAGTATTTGCTGAAGAAAGTCGGGGGTTATTTTACAGCTGATGACTGGCAGTGCGCTAAATACGCATATGTTAACTGGGCAAGGCGACACCAATACAATATGTGCGATACACCTAATTTTGGTGATGTTGAAGAGCCTACTAGAAATACTGGGGGATATGAGGACCGTGGTCGGGTTTAATACATAAAACGAAGCGAAGAAGAGAGTGATTAGGACGAATTTGGGAGAAGAAAAAGGAGAAAAATTGACAAGGAGTCTGAAGACAAGTGTGGTGAAAAAATATATAAGGAAGGATACTCATCATAAGGCAGAAGAAGAATATACTGTGTCATTAGCAAGAAGTCTAGTCATAACACCCTCATATTTTGGAAATAATTTACGCCAGGATTCTGCAAATTTTACGGATAATAAATAAAAAAGTGTTTTTTCCAGTTTCTTTAAAGGAGGAGAGTTGTGGTATATCATACAGTGTATTTAACATTTGGTAAAAACTCTATTACCATATGATAAAAAGACACAGGTGTAAAACAAGAGAATGAATTGCTGTATTGTATGACCATGTATAGAATGAATTATTGTGTTCTGTTAAAATAATAAAATTATTACACCTATTTTGATTAAAAATTACACAATCATAGAGTACATGAAAAAAGGTTTGTGTTCTCTGTGTGTCGCAAGTACATTGTCTTGAGTTTTAAATCTTGTTAGTCGATGTCGGTACTTGTGTCGGTAAGTAAGTCGGTTTTAATGTATGAGAGTGGTCACGAGTGTGAATTCTAAGATTAGTATTGTATCTGATGATTTCTTTGTTAACTTGTACGCTTGTTCGTTTCCAATGTTTCCTGCATGGGATTGGTCTAGTCAGTCTAGTCTTGGTAGCATATGTATGTGTAGAGTTACATGTATAAAATATTTTGCCTAATGTATTCTGTTAGCGGGTCATGTACATTAAAATTAAATTATTTATTAACCTACACTTTTTCCAACTAAGGCTAATTGGGGCGGATTATCTACAGGTTGCCATCCTTTTCAAGCCAAAGTGGGACTAAGGATTTTATTTAATGCATTCCGTCACTAAATAAATTCCTTTGCCCAAGCGGGAATCGGATATTAGGGTTATGAGTAAATGAGAGACGTGCTGTCTGAGATTCACGATGATTCTATGTATGTGTTTAGGACTGTTATAAAACTTTAAATTTTAGGGTTAGCTGGCCACCAGGCATTATCAAACGCACCTTTGATAGCCAGGCTAACCATTAAGGCATTAAATTTACCATTTAAATCTACATGGATTATATTTGTTATTTCTTTCATTGTGACTGTTGTTGATCTCTGTGGTTTTAATCCATACAGGCGTTCGCGTATTATGTTATTAACATTTAAAAACTATACAAGTCTTGAATTTATTATTGTATCGAACACTTTAGGTATCATAGGTAGAATGCTAATGTGCCTATATTTGGCATTATTTGGTTTCTGAATAGGTATGAGAAGTCCCCTCTTCCATTTTCCAGTATTTGATTTGTTGAAAATGCAATTTGATATATTATAATAAATAAATTAGGGAAATATTCTGTTGTGTGATTTATTGCTGGAGCATTTAAATTGTGGAGTCTTCTTAAAGTGCAAATATTTTACAGTTTCTACAATTGCTGCCATTTCATGTTCACTGTTATCTCCGATATTGGGTAAAATGTGTGATTCGTGTCTTATGAATTTGTTTTCGTCAGTGCCAGTACTAATATTATCAATATTATTATTAATAGAAGCATTAATGGCAGAAATATTATTAGTCTCGTTCCTAAGGGGGTGGACCAAGTCCCCGCTTTACATGTCACAAAGCGGATGGCGGCGTAGCTCAGTGGTAGCGCGCTCGACTTGTGATGAAATAGGTCCAAGTTCGAATCCCGAGAGTGCACTCTCCGGGACACAAACCCCGTTACTTGTCGGTGCCTACTCAGCATCGTGAGGCAATTGATGAGCTACTTGAATAAAGAAGTAGCAGACTGCTGGTTGAGATAGGCAAAAACCACTGTCCTCTCTCACCAAAAATAAATTTTTCATTTATTTTATTTTTAATTTCAAAAGCCAATAAATAATAAAAATAATGAAGAAACGCACTACTAACATTTGGATTTAAATCAGAATATTATAATATAACCAATTTTCCATAAGAATAACTAATTATTTTCATGATATAAAGCCAGTAATTAATATGTACTGCTGCTGATTCCATCCTACTACAATTTTATATATATATATATATAAATGAATGTTTGCTTGTATGTCTTTTATAGAATCATAAACGGCTGAACCGAATTTTATGAAACTTGGTATGTATATTACTACTAAAACAGGTTAGGTTTCTGGCTATATTAATATTCTCTGAGGCGAACTGGAATGGGGGTTACAAGGGAGACGTGAAATTAAAAATAGCCATATTTCGTCTCCTATTGGTTTTTCGGCAAATATGCACATAACAAGAGTTGTTTATTTTGTTATTTAGAGTAACTTTTGTAATATACTTTTTTGTCGTATACCTTAGTATACATTAGTTATACGCTAAAAACAATAGTTGGAGTCCCAACAATTTTATATGACCCGAAAGACTCAACCGAACTAAACGAAACTCCGTATGTGATTTGGTATTAATAACTCCTTGATTATAAGCTATATTAAAATTTCGAGGTATGAACAGGAGTTGGGGTTATAAGGAAGGTCTGAAATTAAAAATAGTCGTTAGGAAGGTAGGAAATGAAAAATCGACATATTTCGTTTTTCTATTGTTTTTTTTGGGAACGTGCACTTGATAAAAGACAATTAATATGATATTTAGAGTGACTTTTTTTATATACCTTTTTATAGTAATTTATAAAGCAAGCAATTTGCATAGACGTTTTGTTATAGTCATCAATGCGTATCCATCTATGAATTTATTCAACTTAGTACCTCAATGGATTAATAAATACACTTTCATTAAAAAATTAAAAAAAAAAAAAAAATCTTGTACAAAGTGAAGCACAAAAAAATACCATCATTATTCAGCCTCAAATGATTTCCGGGGCGAACCCGGGTACCTTGGCTAGTGTACATATAAATAACATTTGTATTGATCTTATGAAAAATATAGTTTTTCAAGCTATTCAATTTCCTATTTTTGTTCAACTTAGAATTTTTTTTTTAATTAGGTTTTATTACTGTTGAATTTGATTTAGAAATTTCTTAATTTGGATTAAAAAATTCTTTATTAAATTTACATAATTTATATGTTAACATGAAAAAGTGTTAGGAATCATTATAATAAGCTTATTGACATAAAATTAGAATGCATTTATATCTAAAACAAAACATTAGATATAAAGTTGTTATTATTTAGATTTAAAGTCAATTACTTAGTGATCATTATATCTAAAGTTTTGTTATTCTTTCTTGATTTCTATTTTTCTGTTTTGTTGTACTTTTTTTTTACCATTACTTTTTTTTTGTATTTACTGTTCTTTGTTGTTTTCTATTTTTTTTTTTTGTATTTCTATGCTATTAGTTGTTTTCTATTTTAACCTTATGTGCATGATTTTTTTTTTTGGTTGAACGATATCGCTCTAGTTGCGAAGCTACGAAATATATAAATGAAAATAAAAACTAAACAAGAAATTATATATTTCTGTTGACATTATAGATCTTTGAGATCTGTATCCACCTCCAAGCAACCCACGGGTGATTCGTCATCTGAGTTTTACGTAATCCCTTCGACGTATACCCCCGATAACCAAGTAGGACCTGGGATGTATTCTCTCACCTCATTGGAGGCCTCGTTGTCAATTCTCGTTGTCAGCAAACCTATAGACGTGATCTAAGAGAGTCATAATCGTTAATCATCCCGAGGGGCTGCCAGACGTGCATACTCGTTAGACTCCCGCAGCGACTCTAGCACACTCTTGTAGCAAGCTCGTGACCTAATGTTCTCGCTCGGCGGGGAACGAGCCTGAACCTGTTTATATCCTTCGGAATACTGGCGGTTAGGACGTAAGGATGTACCCACGCCTTAACCTACTCCGCCACTGGCTCCCATATAAACTCAACCACAAAAAACCGAACACTTAGATTTAGTCTTATAATTTTGTTAAATACTTAATATATATGTATATTAATATTTTTAATTAAAATAATTGGTTAATCTATAGGTTATTTAAACAAAATCTGCCAAAAGTGAATAATTTTTATTGATTATTTACAAAAAAATACAAAATAAAAAAAAGATAAATTAACACATATAAAAAAAAATATATTCTTCATTTCTATTACAGAGAATGGTAGACTTCGCTACCACAAGCGTTTGGCAATGTAACGTAAGCTCCGGTCTTCCATCTAAGTTTGAAAGGCTCATTATTCTGGACCGAAACAAAAATAAAACATTAATTAAAGAAAATGCTTGGTTAATAATTAAAGACGTTTAAATGTGCGGAAAACTACTTACGGTTTAGAATAGGTCAACTTCACGACAAATAAATCTAATCTGAGTTTTATCTAATTGTTACCCAATCCTGAAGGGATAAGTTCAATGGACTTAGACTCTTCATTCTCTGTAGTAACTAGAATACCCACATAAACAAACACATTGCTGAAAGTTAGCTTTTAATACAACAAATATGAAGTGTCCGGTTTTTTTTGCGGTTGAGTGTGTGTATATATATATATACACACACACACAGAGAGAGAGAGAGAGAGAGAGAGAGAGAGAGAGAGAGAGTGTAACAGGGGGTGTTTATGCTATTATTACTTACCAAGACTAAAGATACCTAAAAGATACTATAGATATACAAAACATAAGGCTGTGAGGCTGCTCTGTGTAAACAGACCAAGGGAGGTTATTGTAACCCTAGTCCTAAGTGAATAGTTATGTGCAGTAGTTTTTATGTATCTTTAGTCTTGGTAAGCAATATCATAAATAACTTCTGTTACACTCTAGTTTAATAACAATGTGCAATATTATAAAGTAGAACCTGTAATTTTACAGCCCTGAAGAAGAGAAAATAAAGATTCTCGAAATATCGGCATAGACTAAGATTTTTTCACCAACATTAACCAAAACTCCAAAAAGAATAACAACACCATATTTAAATATAACCTGGTAGAAAACATCAACACAATTATATATATATATATATATATATATATATATATATATATATATAGATATATTATTTTATAAACATAATAAACCATTAAAACAGTTCCTGTATTATTTTAAATTGAAATTCAGTTAATTAATTCATTATTCAGCATTGAATTCAAAATTTGTTTTTGTTTTTCTTTTCTTTCTTTTTTCTTTATCGTTGTAGTAAATAATTTAATTGTACAAATATTTTATGTTATTATAGTTTTAAATAAAAAAATGTATCAAGCACACGTTATGTACTAATTATTGTACGGGACGTTTGGCTAATAAACTCCCTTCCTGTAGGGTTACTTCAGGATATATATATATATATATATATATATATATATATATATATATATATATTTGTTTGTTACCGCTCTAGCGGTAGCAATTATTGTTTAATCGTTACCAAACTCGATATTTAATCGTTTTATGTAAAAAGAAAGGATCAAGTTCGTTAACAGCTGAAATCGGACCAGGGGAGGGGGGTTTAGAGAGGGAGAATTTTGAAAATTCTAAATATTTCCGTTACTATACGTCGGATCGAAAATATATATAGAATCAATCATATAGAAAATTACATTTACTATAAATATTATCATATGCATTTATTCTCTATCTTGAATATTAATCGAGATATTTGCATTTTTCACTTCTCAGCCTTCAGCAAACCCCCACTTCTACTTATGTTACATAAACAATAGGTACTCGGTTATGTAATGCACTATTCAAAGCTTAAATACTAAATATTGTTTTCAAGAGACATTTATTAAACGAGATAGACGCAAATATGTTCTGGTGAACCCCCCCCCTTCTTATGTTTTTGGACAACATAAATTTGATTGTTTGAGATAAAAATTACCCTGATTCATTATAAATTACAGTACTAGATATAGTAAATAGTTTTCAATCAAATTAATACGTCATATTCAGATATATTACAGTAATTGTTTTTCTTTCTGGCAAGAAGTTGGCAGAACTGTTTGTTTACGTTTAAGATGCTTTCCGTTGTGAGGTTTCTTATTATCGTTTGTATTTATTCACTTAATATTAACGGTAGTGTTGTGTTACCGGTATGTAGATTTATCCATTGTTAAATTTCACGCGGGAAATCTGCTTAGTTTACGCAATCCCAGGACAAATAATGTTTTATAGCCAACATTACTTAGTACTTATACTTATTTTTTCGGATTTCGAATATAAAGCAATATTTGTATTATTGTTTGTTGCCAGACATCAGTGAACCCCCAAATAAACCGCCTACGTTTTTCTTTCAATACTTGCATCACTAAATTTCATTTGAATTACTGACTACATCTCACGGGAGAAATAGAGAATAGATGGTGAGATGAAATGCCCAGTGCGTCAGTCAGAAAGTTAGAAATTTGTAAGTTTAAGGGGCTCTGCGTGGCGGACGTTTTATCATTTCTTGAATTAAGACGTCTGAGACCGTCTTTATTTTTCTTTCTGTTATTTATATATTTCAATTCCGTTACTTATTTTCGTGTAGTAATTTTCTAAGGCAAATCACCATGCTTTGGTGGCATCAAAGAAATAAATAAATTAGAAAATCTGAAAACCAAGAAAAATAAAGGACATCATTGACAGTTTGAGTTCCTTTAGCAAGCTTTGAAGGATATTCGACCAACTGGCGCGCGTGATTTAATACTTGAAAGGTTTCTTTCTAAGAGAGAAAAATAAATAAATTGGAGAATTTGCATTTATTTGAAAGAGAAGACATTTAATAAAGGAGTATAAACGGCCACAGAAAGAAAAGTTCCACCTTCCCAGTTTTAATATTTATAATCGATACTCAATATAATATACAAACACGGCCATAAGTAAACAGAAAGGTTCATATATAATAGTGTTTCATTAAATATGGATTCATGATTTGGGGCACATAATCGATCACGAATGACCTTACTTTTACTGTGATTTGATTCAAATTCTGTCTCAAAGGGGCTGATAATTTAAATATGTTTTCAATATATATTTATGTAGCAGTAAGTAATTCTTTTATCATTCTAAATATATAAAATATTTGAAATTAAGAAAGAAAAAAATAAATAAATATTTGAGGAGGCATCAATCACTAGAATGATTCTTTAAATATTTTAGAAATGACACAAGAACGGAGGACCCAGGTTAGCCATGTTATTTAAGGCATTGATCTAAAACTCACTAGGTAAAACACTAGGTGATCCACTAGGATTCACGCCTGGGAAATAGAAAAATACTTTGACTCCTCGTGGCTCGAAAAGAACGGTAACATGTAGATGAACTGTCCCAATTATACATTGCAGCATAATATGGACGTTAGAGGAAAACAGTAGCCAAAGAGAAGCATTTTTGTCACATGTGTTTTAATTATCTTACTGTTCATTATCATCTTACTAATTATCATTTTCGCACTGTTACAAAAAAATAAACGGGGGAAAAATAGAAATAAATTTGGTTTATATCTGAATAAAAATAAGCATTGAATTTTTAAGTGCTTTTTATTTCAATACTTCCAATGATTTCATATTATTATTCAATATGTTTCACATTAATTTCAATAAAATAAAGTTCTTAAAACATTATTGTGTTTTAAAACGGTTAAAATCAAACTTGTTTCTGTTTATTAATAATACACTTATTGCTCCTGTCTGGAATTCAAATGTTGACATTCTAGATAAACTTTGATATTCTAGTTTTACAACGCCCTGAGGCTAAATGTTACCGAAATCCACTTACAGTTGAACAATGTTCCAATGAAATTTAATTAAATGTTGGTAGATATTTCTACTCTGACTTTGTAAATTCCGTTCACTGAACGGAATGGTGTAACATGACGACATAGGCCTAGTTCTATAGAGCCTGTACAAAGGGATCAGTACTTAGTTAGAGAGTTAGGTAGACTTACTAACATATGTTGGAGGTTAGTTACTACTTAGCTAACAATGTGAAGGGAATGATGAGGAATAGTAATGGCTTTGCAAATAAGGAATAATTTCATACATATTACAAGGCTGGAAAATAGGCAAGTAAAAGAAATCTCACTTCTAGCAGGACCTTTATACATTGTGTAGCCATTCGAAATGTGGCAACAATGCAGGAGGCACCTTGCCAGGATCTTTATACATTGCGTACCCATATCGAGGAGTGGCTACAATGTAGGAGGCACCTAGCCGTGAGGCCTTAATCCATCCTACACCAATCCAACAACCTCATGGTGACTGAGGATTCGCTACGATGGTCAGAAGCGAATCCTATGGAAGGGACAGTCTCCTACTACCCAGCTCCCACACGAGAGAAACACATGTACCAGTTTACCTGGCCTGTATGTCCTCGTGCTTTGAACACACGACCACTACGTCTATGACCGGCAGTGAAGGCAAGCCTCCACTCCGGACACCACCCAGCCCGTAGTTCACATTGAGTAAGCCGCTAGAACTTACCCCATTAAGGCAGGAGTGATCCCCTGCCCGGAACAGCAAAGGCGACTAAGGACCTACTGTTCCTACGGTTCCCCTACCCAGCAGCTACACAGCGGGGGCTTACTGCTGCCACTGGGAAGGGCCGGCCCCGTGCCGGACAGGATCTTTATACAGAAGAAATCCTTCTGAAATAATTCTATCTACAAATGACACAATCTGGTAGTCTAAGGGATAACTTCGATCATAGAAATGAATTTCGCAGGCATAGTAAACATCAATAAAGCAGACTAATGAACTATTTTTTTTTCAATAATAAAAAATTCATTTCATTAACATTTAAATAAAAACGCTTATTTTCGTGATCAGGTTGGCCATGTGAGCTTTGGCATTAATCTCACATGGTAAACCTAGAGTGGCGAGTTCGATTCCTTCCTGGAGAATAGCGACGAACTCATTAAATGAAATCCTTAGACCCACTCTGGTTAGAAAAAGTTGGTAACCTGTAGATAACCTGACCCTACCCTATGCTATGCATATTTAGCATGAATTGGACGTTAATGAATAATAGCAATAATATTATTTTCGTTAATATATTCATTCATAGTGGAGTGTATATATATATGTGTATATATATATATATATATATATATATATATATATTTATATATATATACAAAGACGATAAAACGAAAGGCGAGCAGTGGTAGACCATCAAAGATAGCAAAACGTATGCTGAATGTAATACAACAAGACTTACAACAGACAAAATAGAAAAAAGGACCAAAACAATCTGTATAATGTGCCAAATGCCACTATGCAAAGAATATTTTACATTCTATCATACATCGTTATGAATAGTATTTACATACATTATTTCTTATTTCACTTTTTAATATGAAGTATTTCATGGACTACTATGGCTTTTTTCTTTTAATATTTTCTTTTAATATTTCTTTCTTTTTCTTTTAATATTTTTTCTTTTTTTTTTTTAATATTTCTTTTTTCTTTTAATATTTCTTTTTTCTTTTAATATTACCAGTGGGTCATATGTGTCTCAAACAAAAAGACCATTGGGGCACACGTCACACGCCCCCCCCTTTTTATTTTTCATATTTATATAGATGAAGAATAATCTCTGAAAACGATACCAAAAGTGTATGCCTTAAAAAAATTCCTTAATAGAAAATGTTTAAATTGGTAGTCTAAGGGTTAAGGTGTTGTTGCCAAGTGAAGGGCGCTAAAAATACTTTTTCCATGTTTTCTCTTAAAATCCAATATACAAATATGACAAACTTGCTACTTAAAATTGACTACTTAATTTTACTATATAAAATACCTTCAACTTGGCAAGTGTCTCGGCGAGGAGGAAATTGAAAAAAGGAACATTAAGGAAAATCGATATGTAGGGCTATAGCTTATCCGAACTAAATATGGATATGCCCAAGGTGCCAATATCAGTGACGGGCATGAGATTGGAAAATTAGTTTTCAAAGTCTGGCTCAACTAAACAAGTAATTTTCTCACGTGTCGCATATGACACTGTGAACTTGACACTGGAAATGACTACCCCCACACCGGCGTCCAAGGTCTTGACGCACTTACGATACAAAATCTTGATATTTTTCCCTCCTTGGCAACAGTTTTCATGGAAATTATAAAGGTGACGTGTGAACAAATTACTTTCCTATGAAATATTTCTTCTCGATATTTCATTAGTATGTTTACTCGGATTACTGAAGCCGCTTATTTTTAAAGTCCTATTTGTAAAATTTGTCAATGACGCTGGTCCAATTAGTATGAAAAGTGTGAAATGAAATGTATTTATTTCCAGTAAATGATAACGTAACATAAAAGGATATTAATACAATTGTATAATATCCTATAGTGCTCCATACATGTTTCAAGGGAGTATTTATGTTTATTGCAGATATATACTCAACCGCGAAAAAAACCGGACACACTTAGATTTAGTCTTATAATTTTGTTATATACTTAATATATATGTAATCTTTTTAATTAAAATAATTGGTTAATCTATAGGTTATTTAAACAAAATCTGCCAAAAGTGAATAATTCTTATTGATTATTTTAAAAAAATCCAAAAAAAATGATAAATTAACACATTTAAAAAAAAAAAAATGATTCTTCATTTTTATTAGTGAATGGTAGACTTCGCTACACCAAGCGTTTCGGCAATGTAACGTAAGCTGCGGCCTTCCATCTAAGTTTGAAAGACCCATTATTCTGGAACGAAATAAAAATAAAACATTAATTAAAGAAAATGCTTGGTTAATAATTAAAGATGTTTAAATGTGCGAAAAACTACTTACGGTTTAGGTTTAATAGGTCAACTTCACGACAAATAAATGTAATCTGAGTTTTATCTAATTGTTACCCAATCCTGAAGGGATTAGTTCAATGGACTTAGACTCTTCATTCACTGTAATAACTAGAATACCCACATAAACAAACACATTGCTGAAAATTAGCTTTTAATGCGACAAATATGATGTGTCCGGTTTTTTTTGCGGTTGAGTGTATATTCAATCCAGTATTGTTTTATATATCCAGTATTGTTATATATGTTTTTATCTGGGTTAAACCTACGTACGATAGCATTTGCTTTCCCTTTGGCTCGTTTATATTCTTCGAGTAATTTAGAACTTTCGTAAATGCTTTTGAGGCCTTCCTTATATCTTTGTTAGTTATTTTCTTATCGTAGAGTAGTAAAAAGTATGGCTTTCGTTTTCTGTGCAGAAAAGTTTAACCCACGGGCCATGCTCCACTGTTATAAACAGTGAATTGTGTTTTAGCAGATTTCCCTTAAGGGAAATCAGCTATTGAGGTCGTACTCATGACGCGAGTTTCGAAAAATTTCTTCAAATGTCCATCGATCCTACCCAGGAGATGACGAAAATGAGGTCCGTTCAAAATTATATATATATATCTATATATATATATATATATCTATATATATATATATATATATATATATATATATATATATATATATATATATATATAGATATAGATATATATATTTGTCTGTTAACGCTCTAGCGGTCGCAATTTTTGTTTGATCGTTACCAAACTCGGAATTTAATCGTTTTATGTAAAAAGGAAGATCAAGTTCGTTAATGGCTAAAATCGAACCAGTGGGAGGGGGGGTTTAGAGGGGGGGATTTTCGAAAATTCGAAATATCTCCGTTACCATACGTCGGATCAAAAAAGTGAATAGAACCAATCTTATTGCAAATTAAATTTACTATAAATATTGTTCTATACATTTATTCTGTATCTTTAATATTAACCGAGATATTTGGATTTGTATTGTGAGTGTGGTTGGCTATGTTTGGGAGTTTCCGCCGAGCGCACTAGCGCTAGTGTGGCCATTTCACTAACTATTCGTCCTCGTGAGAATAGGTTATTACTAGGCAGATTTCTCTATTGTAAAACTTCACGTGGGAAATCTGCTTAGTTTACGCAGCCCCTGCGTGACGGACTTTTGTATGCGTGTTATTAGTATATCTATTGACATTTACGTTCGTCAACAAATAAGCAGTATTGAACATCAATAGGAATGTAATCACAAATGGTGTCAATAGTTATATTAAAAAGGGTCGTGCACAAGACACATCCCTGTGAAACGCCGTTTTCTTGGTTAACTGCATGACACCAAACAAACAAATAAATATGTACTAAAGATGATAAGTAATTGCATTAATATTGAAGTTACAGAAAAATTAATAGAACAACAATCGTATTAATTTACATTATTACCAATATACACACAATTTTCGATTAGGGAAGAAACACAGATATTTACTCATTCAGATTCATTGAAAATAGGTATTTGTGATTGCATGATTTACCCTTTCTCAAAAGCTCTCCTTTGTGGTTAGATTTACCTCATTAATGAACTTGATTTTTAGTTTCATATAGAAATTTTAAATATCGATTTGACCTCTACACAGTTTACAGATATATATATATTTAAAGGATCCCGTAAGGATCAATGGACACTAGGAGAAATTGTGTATATATCTTCAATAGCCGATTTCCCTTAAGGAAAATTTACTAATAATGAATTTGCCCAAATAAGACTCCGTCGTTTGTCATACATTAAATGATGTGGTTGTTTCTTTCTTGATGAATATGTCATATAAAGAAATCAAACCAGCGTTCAGTGTTCTCAGTAAATGCCAGTAGTAACGTTGTACTTTCGAGTGCCACAGGTCTCAATTTTGGAATACAAGAATTTTGACGGGTATCAAGACCCTCAAAAATCTATTCCCCACCCCCAAAGATCGTGCTTCCGCTATGGAGAAGTCTAGAGTCTACCGGATATCTTCCTGTGATGCAACATACGTAGGGCAGAGTGGTAGGTAGATAAAGACGAGGGTCAAAGAGCATTTTACTACAAAAGTAAGTGGAATGAAAAAAACACCTATTGTCGGAACGCCATGACCAAGATTCATTTTACAAATGGAGGTGTTGCATCACCTACCTAAAGGAAGGAAAATGGACATGGTTAAGGGGTTAGAGATTAGATTGGATCTTCTAACGTCGAAGAAAAACATTTACATTAAAGAAGAGGTTTGTCCACTCAAGTTCGTACCATTAGCCTCCTTACCTCAGCTAGCTGGGATGAAAAGACAGTCTAGCTCCAAGAGCTGTCAGTCAACATCCAGGACCTTCGGTAGGTCTCCTCTTTCTTCTCCTTCGCCTGTGTTCAACAAGAATATATTTCTTTGTCTAAATAGTTTAGTTTAAGTCTTTTAGATAGTTTTAATGTCCTACCTGTACTTACTTAACACTCCAGTACACGCGCCTCCTAGTGAGACATAAATACACGCGTGTCATCTGTCAGATGACTGTTCACTTATTTGTCAAAAGTGAATATTATAATTGGTTTTTCGTAATTTTGCAGGAATAATGGTGCATGGATAAATGAAAATGTTCATAAATTTGTATTTTAAAAAAATTATGTGTATATAAATATTCAAAAATGTTAAATTTTTGTAACACAGTTGCCACGGTAGCTTAGTTTCAATTTTATTCCTTATTACTGGCATGCAAAAGGTAAATCAACTAGTAAACCTAGGAACACAACTCTTATCAGTCTTGTAAGATAGTTTCAGTTAACATAATAATAATGTAAAATGTATGAACACATTGACAAATGAGCCTCATTTCTAGAACTTGGAAAGTTAGTCAAACAAATGGAAATGACCAATAAAAAAAATGCTAAAAAAACCAAGAACCTTTGCTTTTAAAAATTTAAACTTAAATTTCACTCTGAATCACTTTCATTACCCACGCCCACGTTACATCCATCAGCACAAGAAAAGGCACAGTGTTGCAGACATAAATATTGGCCACATTCCTTGCAAGAATATTTGGTGCATCGTTTTGTTTTATTTTACAAGCGAAATCCGCAGCGCTGGCGTCCACCAGCATCAGTAGCTGCTGAGTTGCTTAAAGCTTGTGGTAGTATGTGATCATTGGGAAGGAGTTCTCGAAGACGTGAGGTCATGGTGCGTGGCAAATTGCTGAGCTGCACTCGCATAATCAACTAATCTCTGATGAGTTCAACTGAACTAACGAGCTAGGCGAGCTTGAGGAATACTAGGGCGGGGGACCAGCTCTCCTCCCTCCATCAAACTTGTGACGAAAAAACAGAACTGGCCATCTGTGAGATGACGCGCGTTTATTGGAGTGTTAATTTAATAAAACAAATTGCCTGTTGATTTATGAAAAGTTTTATGTGTAATGTAGTTCTAAGAAAGATAGATTTTATTGTTATAAGTTATCTATTTTACCCTTTATCTAAAATAGTTTAATAGATATAAGTAATTCTTGTTGTGTATGCCAACAGGACACTCATGATGATGCACTGCATCGAAAGCGCTATGTCGTTCTAATAAATAGTTACAGTGGAAGCGTAGCCATTTCTTTCATCACCTACATAGGAATTTTCTTTTGCTAGCCTGACGAGATTCCACATCTGCCACAATTTATGGTTCTTGTAGGTCAATGGTGGGTTTATTGAGCCGAGCATGGTATTGTTTATGAAATGATGACACAGACCATAGAATAAACGTCTACATTGTGGTGTCTAATAGACAGACGGGTCATATCCGAAGTGAGCAGGCACCCTAAATATGCTAAATTCCTTTAGCAAACCTACAGAGACCAAAACTCACTATGCATTCTACCCAGTTCATAGTGGTTCTGTACATTCCCGCCAGGTTTGGAAGGATTCCCGTCTATTCCATTTGACGAAAATTTCCGTTAATGATCTCCAATGAATTTCGGGAGATCCATCAGTGAGTTGGCTTTACATTCTTCATCCTCCGAATATTTTTCTTATTTATGCATTAATTCTATAATTATTTGTATTCCGTAATTGTCTCTACGCCTTCTTTACAGCTTAAAGCTAAGAAATCGCTAATAATCGCCCGAATTCCTCAGCAGTAAATGTTGGGCTATTGTTTGCAACCGTGACTGAGAAAGCTGTCAGAGCTACAGGTGTGTTGAACAAGAAGGGGACGTCAACCACTGTGATCTTTCACAACTTTTAATATCTTGAGTAGTTACTGAGTTCAGCACAAGAGGGTTATGAGCCACTGTCTTTTACACTGGCTTGAAAGGAAACCCCGATAGGGTGAGCTAGGAACGATTTAAATTAAAGAATAAGGAAAGACTAATGAGTTTTAGAATAGAACCATGGAACTGTTGGAAACTGATTTTTAAATTTGAAAAACATGATTTGTAATGTAATAGTCGGCTCCTTCTGTGTTGTAAAAGACCTTGAACTGAGATAGTTAGAGGAAATAGTTAGAGTTAGAGTTTTTTGCTCTTTCTTAACTCTTTAAGATCCAACCAATTCTTTAAGAATATTTGCATATTGGTAATACTAAAGAATTTTTTTTAATGTTATTTATAAACGTCCACATTGCACTATTACGGCTAGTTGGGACGGGGTATCTATAGGCTATTACCTTTTTTAGCTAGGGCGGGACTAAGGATTTTATTGGGTCAGTTCGTGACTGTATATACTCCTATTGCTTATGTGGGAATAAATTTCCCACCTCCTTGTAGCATTAAAACCAATGCCTTAACTCACATTGCTAACCTGAGTCCCTAAAGAATTGTGTATAGTGACTTTGTTTTGTATCGTCAGTCGTGGAGTTAACGTACCAATTAACGAAAGGTTTCAGGCTTCTATTTTTGGCACTTTTTTCAAGGATCTGCTCTAGAGAACCAGTGGAATTCAAAAGCCTTATTATTCGATGGAAGAACGTAGTGCATCTTCTGAGAAAACTAGCAATTATCGGTGGAAAAGGCTACAAAAGTCCGATTGTGTTAAGTTTCTGGAACTAAAATTGTTAGTTATTCCAATTATAAATTAACCTCTTACAAATATAATAACACTAAAAGTAATGGATAAATGGATATCTACAAACTCGGAGAATTTCCAAGAACGAGAAATTAGTTTGATCTAGTCACACTCTGGCTTTAATGTGTTTCTTAACATATTCTAATGTCCTTACACCTTTTGTTAACTGTGACCTCTCCTAATAACATTAATAATATTCTCCCATCCTCATGAACTTTATTTAGAATAAATAATGAAGTTAAAATATTCACAAATAATACTCATCTTCTTTATCACCTCTCCAATTACATTACTCTAACTCTTCCAATCTAATTATATTGAGAGCTGTTAAATAAAAAGCTAAACTTTTTAATGGGTTATTCATCGCAACAGCAATTTGAATTGTTTTAATTTTTGTAAATGTCTATCGTCTGTCAGTTCTATACCTCAGTAAATGTATTTGAAATTTTCTTAATAATTGATCCCATTTAGTTTTGTTTTACATATTTATAATCAAATGCGACTTTAAAAAAGATGATTTTCTTTTTTTTATACATGAGAAACATTTGTAAGTAACTTAACAAGCTACTGGGATCTTATCAACAAAAATATCACTTTAACCCGTTATATATATATATATATATATATATATATATATATATATATATATTGATACGTTTTTTATTACCAAAACCAGTAATAAACGTTTTTAATAAGAGTTCTTTTGGATTGCAAAATTAAATACTCGCAAGTTTCACAGTTTTTATCACTGCACAATTTATTTCACAATGCACAATACACTTGGTAATTATTCATAATTACTACTTACAGTATACACTGTTAGCGTCACTGTTCTTCAGATTACACAGTCCAACAATTCACTCACGGTCACTGAAATTCACAACAAGAAGGCGAAGAGAGAGAGAGAGAGAGAGAGAGAGAGAGAGAGAGAGAGAGAGAGAGAGAGAGTATTTAATCGTTTTATGTAAAAAGGAAGATCAAGTTCGTTAACGGCTGAAATCGTACCAGTGGGAGGGGGGTTTAGAGAGGGGGATTTTTGAAAATTCGAAATATCTCCGTTATTATGCGTTGGATCGAAACATTGTATAGAATCAATCTTATTGCAAATTAAGTTTGCTATAAATATTATTCTATACATTTATTCTGTATCTTAAGTATTAACCGAGATATTTGCATATGTATTGTGTGAGTGGTCGGCATAAGTCGGCCATATTCCGGAATTTCCGCCGAAAGCTAATTCGTCCCTCCTAACTGTTCGTCCCTCGTGAATTGGTTTAAAGATTCGTTACTACTGCCGTTATTAGTAGGCAGATTTCTCTATTGTAAAACTTCACGTGGTAAATCTGCTTAGTTTACGCACCCCCTGAGTGACGGACTTTTGTATTAGTTGAATATGGTTTTTCTTCTAGTCATACTTATTTCCAACTTATGGCCATCCCAAATTGATATTGAAAACTCAATCTTATTCCTCTCTTAATTACGTGAAAAACATAAAGATTCAGATATTTATTTACTTAAAGATGAAATTGCTCTCGCTCATCCAATTATGATTAAGTTCTAACTTCGAAATCTCTTCAACTTCTATTATTTCTCCATACATGACTTAAAATATCCTCAGAACATGTTAGAATATACATATAAATGTATACATTACACACATACCCACAGATATATACATTTATATATATATATATATATATATATATATATATATATATATATAAATTGTTACGTTTTATTACAAAATCTGTAATAAACGTTGTTAATAAGAGTTCTTTTTGGACTGAAAAATTAAACACACACGTTTCACAGTTTTTTTATCACTGCACTATTTATTTAACAATACACTATACACTTAGTTAATTATTCTTAATCACTACTCACAATAAGCACTAATAGCGTCACTGTTCTTATTATTACACAGTCCAATAATTTACTCACGGTCACTGAATTTCACAGAAAGAGGGCACTGCACTGTCCTTTACTTCACGAAGTTACCGCCTCTGGACTGTCTTAAACACGGTACTAAACTGTTACTTACAGTCACGGCACAACACTGTTCTTCACATAAAAACACTTTACCGCACTGCACTAAGTCGCACTGTAGCACTAAAAGCTCATGATGACAGCTGAGAGCTAACTGACTGCAGGCTGAGCTGTACGCGCTTATATAGAGGAGCGGAAAACATCAAAGGATGAGGCCGAGGCTATTCCAGGAAGGACTAGTAGGGACTAGTACCGGCTAGACCATTAGCGGCACCCTTTGATCTCCACGCTCCCCAAACACGTGAACATCTCCGTCCAATTCTTTCATATATTTAATTTTCGCAACAATATTAATAATTTATTTGGAAATATTATTGCATGTAATTATTATATACATTAATTGGAATTTCTATTAAAATGTAGTTTTACATACATGTTACATAATAATATTTGGATATAAGAATATACAATATAATTTCAGTGCCACCCACTCAAATCAGCATAGAAATTATTTTGCTAAAACTAAGTAGATTTCCCAAGCACTATAATATGAAACCCAGATGATCACTTTTACCTATCTGTTCTCGATTTCTCCCTCAGTAAGAAGCCTATGTAAACAGGAGTTAAAATGTTAGCTGGACATAAGAATTCTAATGACTGAGGTACTTGAACCAAAAATCGGATGAATAGAAGTAGGTGTTTACTAAAGTCTGAAACCAAAATAATTCAAATAGCTCCGTTAATATAGAAGTTAACATAATATAGTTAATATAATATAGTCTTAGAAAATGTGTATGAAGCAGTAGTTGCAGAAAATTAAGATCTCAAAAACATTGGTTATACAATTTTTTTCAATCCTAGTAGAGTAATGGAGATATTTTGAATTTTCCACCCTACCCAATAGTTACAAATCACCCATTAATAACTTATAGTTTTACATAATACGGTGAAATATCCGGTTTGGTAACGACCGCTACAGACACATAAACACAGAAACATATCTGTGTGTGTGTGTGTGTGTGTGTGTGTGTGTGTGTGTGTGTGTGTGTGTGTGTGTCTAGAGTTGGTCCCTATTCGTATGGGATCTCCAGAGCCTCGCTCCGGTTTTTCAAAAATCGCATCATGATTAAAGCCACAATAGTTGATTTCCTCATAGGAAATCAACTATTGTTGTTAGATTGCAACTATTACTATTACTAGATAACATATTCTCTATCACAATAGCTTCAGTTTTTTAAATTCGGTATTAACTTTATGAACAAAAAATGCTTCAATTTATTGAACGATTACCAAGTAATCGCCAATCGTAACGCGTTATCTACAAATTATCTCCCTTTTCCAGACGGGGTTTGACTGAGGGTTTCGTTTTTCTAAAATTAATTCCTTAACCAACTAAGCTGTATTAAGTCCGTTACTAAATAATAATGCGTATCTCCCGAGGGAACTCAACGTTATAAAAAAAAAATAATTTATACTTGTAATCTACGTCAAATGTTATGGGTTGCCAGGAGGGACGTGTATTATTATGGATATATATGGAGAGATTCCCTTTAATTAATATCCATTCCGGTGTAGACAAAGCCCTGTCAGCAATTTGATGCTACACAGCAGCACCATTATGCTTGCCGATATTCTATATCTACTCATTTACCGTTCTGCAGAAGTCAATCAAAACTCATAATCAACACAATTATTAAATGTTACATAGTCTAGAGGTCAGATCGATCAATATGTTTAAAGAGAGAAGTATGTGGAAAAAAAACAACAAGATATATACTTCTTGATTTTATGGAACAAAAGGTACCTTTTACAAGATTTCCCTAAAGGGAGATCAGCTAAATGATGTGCATTAAAATTATATAAATATACTAGATAACCCGGCAAACGTTGTTGTGCCTTATAAATTATTTCTAGTTTCTAGATAAATTCTAGTGTAGACAAAAAGTAACTTACTTATTATAAGTGTGTAAGTATGTGGTATATGTGTGAAATAGGAATGGAGCGCTATGAACGATAAGGGAATATAAAAATAACAAACGCCAAACAATATTATTTTTAAGTTATTATAGTTTATTTCTTAAAATTACATATCACATATTAATTACGACAGTAACACTAACAAACAACATCAATCTTTTAATGCTATAGTGTGAACAATATTTTTTGTTAGCCCATCTTTAGCGAGCACAAACAAACTGGATGGTTTACCCACTCGAGAGCATGCTACGTACAATGTCAATGCCTGTGTTGCTGATATTTTTAATAAATGATTGTCCGCTATTATCGGGATTTCTTCGACGATATATTGGATATCCGTCGGTATTTGTTATCGTATCATTAGTGAAATCTTTAGGGAAATTTTTAGTATATTTTCCATCTGCCATGCAAGGCGATGAACGATGAAGAGTACCGCATGGACCATGGAGCATGTCTGCTGTAACAATATTAAACAGCACTTGGTCAGTAGACGGATCTGGAATTTCCCCAGAAATGATACTATCGATTTCTTCAGGACTATTTACTAATAATAATAATATTTACTATTATGCATATATCAGGATTAAACTTTAATAATAAAAATAAATGTTTATTTTCATAAAAAAATTTTTAGATTTCCCATAAGCTAAGGGAAATTTTAATCGAAGTACAGTTAAAACCACTATAATTGATCGCGAGATGATAATGATTAAATTACTAAAATGGCTATAAAAAATAGGGGTTGGTGATAAAAAAGTAAAAATTAAGGGTTGTATGTATTTTTTAATGCCACATATAAAAAAATAAAAACAGAAAATTTTGTCCAAAAATTAAAAATACAATTTTAAGGGCGAACAACCCTTATCAATTAGGGGTATGAAAAATAGATAGTAGCCGATTCTCAGACCTACTGAATACGCATATACAATTTGGTAAAAATCGGTAAAGCCGATGAAACATTGTGACATGGAAATTTTATATATTAGATATAATACATATTGTTACAAAAATAATAAACGCTCATTATTAGGTTTCTTTTGGATTGCAAAATTAAATATACAACCATTAAAGTTTTTATCACTACACAATTTATTTGACGATCACAAATTTTATTTACACACTTGGTAAATTATTTGTCACTACTAACCACAATATGCACTGTTAACTTCATGTTGTTATTACACAGCACAATAACTCAAGATCACTCAAATCATTGATGTTCAACAAATAAAACTAAACTGTCGAGCGGTCTGGCCGATTTTAAAATATCGCCGACTGCTCTAGTAGGTTTGAAACCCGGTACTTCCAGTTGCCGGGTAACCCACAACCCTAGTTCTATTACCCCCATATCAACTCGCAACACCCCCTTAAAATAGAACAACAGTGTTCAGTAGAAGGGGAACTGTCAGGACAACCACGGCAGGTCACTCTGTCTCCCAACCGCCATTCAAATCGAATACTGGGGGGAAAAAAGTTAGGTTCGAGGCGACAACTTGCCCGCTGATTGGTCGGAGCCCGGTTCGTCCCCTAGAAGGTTCTAGACTCCCACCCTGGCTCCATTCATGCCAATCTTTTGCAGGGATGCCCTTAGTTTCTTTGTACTTCTTAAATACGTGTTAAATATAAGTAATTTTTAAGTAGCAACAAAATCCTTAAAGTAGACTAATGAACGCATATACTTTAAAACAAACTTTTGCCCCCTTACCACACTTTTTAACAAATCTTTTCAATTTCATTAGTATCACATCTGTATTGGTTGTATAAGTACAGGTCAATGATTATCCCCTTCTTCATAATCATAGACTTGTTGTTATACAACCAATATTGATGTGATTTTATTGAAATTTAAAAAAAATAGTTAGAATTATTGGAAAATCAATAATATCTAATAATTTCTTTAAAACGATAATACCTGATAAAACAATGGCAGTTACGTATTTGTTTAAACTACCGACTACCATAAGTTCAAGTTAAAAATGTATGTATTGTTACTGTTCCGCTTTTAGTAATAAGAGTCTATTAAATATAAATATTTATATATAAATATTAGAGTGACGTCTATACGCATATATATATATATATATATATATATATATATATATATATATATATATATAATTTTTTTTGGGGCGGTTGGCATCATAGGTCTTTAGCGGCCCATAGACGGTCAATATTATTGTGCAATATTCCGGGTTGTGCAATTTAACTGAGCGTGTGTAGACGATATTGAAAGGTTGCACAATATATTGTGTGATTGATGAAAAGTTGAAAATATATTGTACAACCTGAAAAATATTGCGTCGTCTGTTGGCAGTATTGCGCAATATACCGTCAGTTGGTCTCAAGCAGCGGTCGTTTCAACAAGTCGTCTCATTATAGGCCTTATCATGGGTGACAAGAAAGCGGAAAAACAATTTATTTGTGAATTTATAGAAGTGTATCGTGGTCTTCCGGCTCTGTGGGATGTCAAGTCCAAAGGCTATAGTAATCGGGCGAAAAAGGGGGAGCAGTATGACGTGTTAATAGAAAAATACCGTGAAAAACACCCGGATGCTGAGAAACAGGAAGTGGTTAAGAAAATAAATTCTTTGCGTACAAACTTCCGGAAAGAATTGAAACGGATTCGCGATGCAGAGAAGAGTGGTGCAGGTGCAGAGGATGTTGAACCTTCGTTGTGGTATTTTGAGGAAATGAGATTCCTTCAAAGTCAAGAAACACCCAGTGCGTCAATAAACACGATGGACATATCTGAGGATATTACTGATACGGTTGACAACAACGAGGATCGTGGCGATGCAAATGAAACAAGCGTCCGCACAGTGAGTTCTCCATTTTATTAAATTTCTATAGAAGTATAATTATCCTACATAAATTAATATTATTTCTTTCATTACATAATATCAACTTATTAGTTAACATAATAGTTATTTTACTGTGTTTTAGTAATTAGTATTATTGTTAGGTAAGTATTAGTTCAGTCTGTTGCGCCTACAATTTTCCATTGCCATGAAACCTGGCCTTCATTGTTGAAGAAATCAGAATAGGTATCTCTGACTACTTTAGCATTATGTGTTGCGTTTCTGGAGGAAGGGTTTGGAGGAAGTGATGTTATCTCATTTACAACATCCCTCCACGATCCGTTTGTGACAACGCCTGCCTGCAAATCCTCACTGTCAACGAGATTCATAGTGACATAAGCTCGTGATTGGCGTTTGCGTAAATAGTTGTGTAAATAACAACATGCCAAGGCAACTGTTCGAGCCTTTTCTGGAGAAAGTGCTATTGGCTTCTGTAATACACCAAATCGGCTTACCAAAATCCCAAAGGTATTTTCGATCACACGACGAGCACGACTCAGTCGATAATTGAAAATTCTCCTCTCCACATTTAATGCTGCTTGGGGGTAGGGTTTCATCAAATTTGCTGTCATCCCAAAGGCATCATCGCCCAAAAAAACGAATGGCAATATTTTCTGACTATTCGGCAGTTGTGTTCGCTCCGGAATTCTCAATGTATTATCAGCAAGCGCTTGCCCGAATTTCGTGTAACTGATTACACCACCGTCAGATATTCTCCCATTTATTCCTACGTCAACCATCATGAACTCATAGTTGGCATTGGACACTGCCATCATGACAATGCTGAAGAATTTTTTATAATTGAAATACAGAGATCCAGAATTGTCGGGCTTCTTTATTGCGACATGTTTGCCATCGATTGCACCCAGACAATTGGGAAAATTCCACAGATTGTAGAAATCCAGTGCAATTTGTTTCCATTCTTCTTCTGTACTTGGTACCTGCAACAAGGAAAAACAACTTGATAAGAGCTACAGAAAATTACCAATTTTCAGCAAAATGTAGAGAAAAATAGGTGAATGATGAAAATGCTGTAGCGATTGGGCAACAGGGTGTAGTAGCTAAATTAGTACGGTCGTGGGTTGATAGTTGACACAAGTTGTTAGTTGACAAATTCGATTACCTCGTACTTCACATCGAAGATGTGTCGCATTTGTATTAAGGGTAGTATGTAATTGTGTATTTTTCTTGAGAAGTTGTAAAAATGCCTGTTTACGATTACAGTATCTATCAGCAGTATAACCCAACCATATCAAAAGTTCATCCGTTACCATAACTCGTTTATCTAATTGTATTTTCCAGAAAAAACGATTGCGGCGATCATTTTCAATGTCTACACCAAATTTATTACACACATCGTTGACGGACAATTTCACCAAATTATTAGCAGACCACGTTGACACATCTGAATCACGTAACGTAATACAATTAGGAACCATGTCGACAGAGATCACACATCGTGATGTGTGATCTCCGTCGAGGTCCGTCCTATTTATTTTATCCTACAGAGAACTACCACCACGATTAGTTCGTAGTAGGCCTACACTGTTATCTACATTGAGATGACGTCACATATGTGTGACATGTGGTAGCAAACGACTTCAAATATTATTGGTTTTGTAATTTGTATCTTGGAAAATAATTTTCGTCATTGAATCTGTAATGTGTCAACTAACAACTCCCTCTGCGTCAACTATGAACCCTCTGGTTGTTCATTGACACACAAGAGACATTTCAGTTTTACTGCAAATAACTCGACACCCAATGATGTTAACAGCTTTTTTCTTTCATGAAAATGTGCGTGACTGTTTCCTCTTTCTAATGAAACATAATACTCCCACAAATCTTCATCCGTAACTCCACACTTGTTGAAAAAGCGTTTCGTGTGTCAACTATCAACCCGTGACCCTATAGGAGCATCCACATCTGAAGTTACAAATCGATAATGCTTTGAAAACTCGCTTGAATGGTAATACTGCATAACTTAATTTAGTTTTTTTCTTTTCCTCCTCAGGCAAATGATGAACCTCGTCACATGCCCAGGAAAAGAAAAGCTCCAGATCCCACTGAGGAATTGGTGAAATTGGCTTCCAAACGCCTTCAACAACCACAAGACGACAGCGACAAAATTGCTGCAGCTTGGGCAGTCGAGCTCCGCAAAATGGATCCACAACAACAGTTGTTTGCGAAGAAGGCCATCAGTGATATTTTATTTGAGGGACAAATGGGGACCTTACATCGTAATTCAGTGGAAATTAACATCTCACGTGTATCCACACCATACAGTGTTCAGTCCCTCCCTTCATTATCCCTCAATACACCTTCATTCGGTCAGTACGAATCAGCAGACCCCTCCACGCCCAGTGCAGGTGCATTCTTTGCTAATTATCAGTAAAGAAGTTATTTTCCAAATTCATGTACATAGGTATAAGTTCTGTATACTGATAATTCTTGTTCTAGCCAATGTATGACAATATTTTGAATGTTTAAATACAATGATTTCAAATGAAAAATGTACTTACCTTAATGTATTCCTTGAGGCAGTTGATCAGAGCAGTGCACGTTTCCATAACAATGTGACCTATTGACTGAGGTGAAACAGCAGTTAAAAACTTCAGGTCTTCAAAACTATTCCCAGTTGCGAGATATCGTAGGGTTATGGACAACCTTTGACTTGCAGGAATTGCATCGCGCATGATAGTGTTCCTTTTCCCGATTTCAGGAGTAACCAAAGCGAGGAGTTCATCAAATAATTCTCCGTCCATCCGTAAAAAGTTGCGGAAATCATTAGGTTCAATTACTCTCAGTTCATTGAGTAACTTTTCGTGAGTGTACTTCTCCCTATCAAGAAACCACTGTTTAGCCCATTTTCTACCTTTCTGCGAGCCCTTTTTGTTCTTTTTGTTTTTTGCACTTGCGGCCACAGCAATTATCACGCAACACAATTCACTTTCATTCAACATCATGACTTCATGAAATTCTGCCGGGGACTGTTTGCACAATGTGGTTGTACGTCTATGCTCGCGATTGTGCCATATATTGCACAACCTTCAATATCGCCTCCATATGGTACAACTTTTTGCACAAACCACAATATTGTACAATAATATTGAACGTCTAGGGGCCGCCGTCAAAACATTGTGCAACCCACATTGCACAATAATATTGACCGTCTAGGAGCCGCTTAAGAGAGTCACAACCGCTAGACTCCCGCTGGTCCATAAGCATTGCGACACTAGCGCGCTCTGATAGCGAACTCGTGAACTAATGGTCTCTCTTGGTGGGGATCGAATCTGCGCCTATTTTTACGTTCACTTTCTGACGGCAGTGGTACATGTACCGCACCGCTACCGGCACCCATATATATAAAACCACAGATTATTATATTTTGTGGTTCTATAGATTACACCTATGTTTATTTTTTATATTAATATATTTTCGCAGAAAGAAATGTTATAACCCCACGATCTAGGCCTCTCCGATCCCTCGCCCTAAATTCAACATTATGAACATACATTTTGTCCAGATAATAATGGTATTTGGTGCACTTTGCGATTTTTACAAGTATTATTGCCTGGTGAAGTCACATTATAGGTAGAATATATATGTATCATTGACTGCTCCCGCTGTTCGAAAGGCAAAACAGAACAACAACATTGGACAAAGGGACGTCCTTTGACACTAAGTGACGGCTGTCAACAATCTGTCAACGGCCGCAGAGAGGAGCCGTAGGCCTAAAGGGGAGCGTTGTATGGCAGATACTAACCTGGTTAGGGGGCGCCATTAGTTTAATGCTGTTGTTCTCTGTATCTTAAACTGGGCAAAGTGGGCAGGCTGAAACTCTGTTAGCCCAGCAGTCAGCCCCCAGGCTAAACGCATTACAGCACAGGGGAGGTGACGTACGCCGCTACCGAGACTTCCCTTCGGTAAACAACTTACCGCGAGTTTTTCTCTCTAGTCGCAAAGACAAAGCGGCTAACGTAATGTGCCGCTTAAATTGTAAACGAATCACCCGCAAAAGATGAGTCCGCAATATCTCTTTATTTCCCGCCCTCTCGCGGCTTAACAGAATTACCACAACCAGAAAAATTTGATGCGGCCACCACATGACTTGCTCGAACTCCTAACAAATTAAATAAGCAAAAGCCCGTCACGCAAGGCAGCGTAAGCTAAGCAGATTTCCCACGTGCTAGAATTACACTCTACTCATAACATATCCACATATATTTTGTACTTCACTCGTAAGAAGAAGAAGAAGAAACCTATATAAACACAATACAGAAGTTAAAGTACTTTGGGCATGAGATTCATAGTGATTCAGATACGCTCAGTAAATTTCAGACTATTATAGTGGGGGTTTACTGAAGGCTGATTACAAAAATAGAAACATATACCGATATGAGAACAAAAAACTACCAAACAACAAGTGTAGCAAGATTAGTTCTATCATATTTTTCCATCGAATTAATTTGATATTTCGAATTTTCAAATAGCACACCATTAATCACTCATTTCCTGGTTAGATGTCTGCCATTATCGAATATGATGTTTAGTGTAGAATGAAATGGTAAAATAGCGAGCCTGGAAAAGACCAAATAAACATTTCCGAGTACAAAATCTTAACTGGTAACGGCATCACACAATGTATCTGCATGTAACTCATATAGTAAAGTTAGGTTTAAATAATATTTGGTATTTAATCTTGGGATGACGTTTCATGTTGTATTTCCTTATTGTTAATATAATGTGGGTAGTCCAATTTAAGCCTTAAAAAAACAACAGTGTAAATTATTTCAAAGGTGCATAATGCTGTATTATATATTAAAACAAGATTTTCAAATTTGATGGCATTGTCCTTAGAATGATCTAAAACAGGTATGGGAAACTTTTGACATGTGGGCCAAACTTCAGTGTGCAAATACGTTCGCGGGCCGCGTTTAAAAGTAATGCATTTCAAAGTGTTTAAACGATAGATATCAGACATGAAATTATACGACGATGTAATTATAATACAGTTCATTAAAATAACAAAATGAAATGAAAGAAATAAGTACAACATTATAATTAAATCTTAAAATTTGGAATTATAACAAACCCAACAACGAAATCAATGAGACGCTTGAGCTTGAATTTGGGAAACTAATCCATCGATGTTTGCATAATTTCACAAAGTATGTGTAGTAACCAACATTAAAGGGAGGAAGATGGACGTCCCTTCATTGTTGGTTACTATACATATTTTGTGAAATTATGCAATACTTCTTTCAATCATTATTAGACTTTTGATAACTCCTCAAACATACCAAATGATTGAAAGAAGTATTGCATAATTTCACAAAATATGTGTAATAACCAACAATGAAGGGAGGAAGATGTACGTCCCTCCATTGTTGGTTACTATACATATTTTGTGAAATTATGCAATACTTCTTTCAATCAGTATTAGACTTTTGATACCGCCTCAAACAGACCAAATGATTGAAAGAATTATTGCATAATTTCACAAAATATGTGCAGAAACCATCAATGAAGGGAGGAAGATGTAAGTACCTTTATTGTTGGTTACAAACATAATTTTTTAAATTATGCAATACTTCTTTCAATCATTTGGTATGCTAGAGGAGTTATCAAAAGTCTAATAATGATTGAAAGAAGTATTGCATAATTTCACAAAATATGTTTGTAACCAACAATAAAGGGACTTACATCTTCCTCCCTTCATTGATGGTTACTATACGTATTTTGTGAAATTATGCAATACTTCTTTCAATTATTATTAGACTTTTGATAACTCCTCAAGCATACCAATTCATCACTATCCCCAAACCCAACAGTCCTACAAAGGGCCTCTTTAAAATAGATTATCCTATTTCCGTAGATTAAACCGGCGAATAGGGATTCCTAATAGGTGTATCCGGATTTGTCCTTTGGTATTAGGAAGCGCCTACCGTTTTCTGCTCGAGATGAGATAAGCCGTGGGTCTCTCTGATCCCCTTGCTTCTGCCTGGCCGGCGACGGAAGGCACACGATGCTTGTGTGAGTGCGAGAACTCACTGAGCAAACTGCCTCTGTTTGGAGAATCAATCCACCGGTTAACACTCTCCCTCCTAAAATCAGCTGTTCTCAGAACCCCCAAACTCATCCATTATTGCTCACAGGGGCTTTGAATAGACTGATTATAAGCAGGATCATTATGTCAATAACTGGTAGACAGATGATAGGGAACTGCTCATTGACGCCTGTAGGCCTTGTACCAGGATATTGATTCGGCCAAAGTCCTTATTCCATCAGATCATAATTACCTATGTTTCCATCCATCTTTATATATATATATATATATATATATATATATATATATATATATATTATATACTACCGGCCCAGACAGACGTTGTGCTGCAGGAAATTTCAAGCGATTAGGATATTAAATTTAATAATATTATGTTTAAAACAAAAGCTACTTTTAAAAACACAAAAAAACAACTTATGTTATGTGCATTTTTTATTCAGGCCTAGGTGTTCTTTATTGGGTACTGAAAGCTGAAAACAAGAAATAACAAATAACTTGCTTAATACTTGAGTTACGAAAATATACACAGAACAACAATTGTATACCATCAATAATTTAAAAAGATTAGTTCTATGACATTTTACAATCCGACACTTATAACCAATATATTTTTAATTATCGAAATCCTCCCCTCTCTAACCCCCTCCCCAAAATTCCTATTTCATCCATCAACTAACATAACCTTAAGTGTTTAAGGAATCAATAAAATATAAAATATCGACTATGGTATAGAATAAATAACATTTTCGAGTAGAGGACGTAAAATTTTAAATGTCATCTCACAACCTATTTGCATGTATCTCACACAGTAAAAGTTCAATAAAAACTATAGTTGGTATTTAAGCTTTCCAAATACCAACTATAGTCCGATTATATCCATTAAAAAACTTGATCCCTATTTTTCTTGATGAAAACTTTTAATATCGAGTTTGGCAACGATCAAACAAAAATTGCGACCGCTAGAGCACCACTGAACACATATGTACAGGGCTTCCCAACGTCCCGTGTCACCCACCTTAAAATCTCCAATTATGTTAATACAAAGCTGAGTCTTGATGTGCCATAATTGGGACCCCTGAAGAATCCTTCCAGTCCATATTCAACATCCTAACCTCCTCCAGTACTTCTCCAGCAATCATAACTTTGGAATTTCCAATGGAATGCCCTACTTTTTATGGAAGATTCTAGTAGTAGAAAATCAAATTCTAAAACGAGTTTATATCGGTGAATTTTTCGATTTGATGCTCCTTTAGCCGTAAAATACACAAATCTCTATTTGAGAAATGGCAAATTTTATTGAAAATACTGCGACATAAAAGTTGTAGTCAATAAAATTATCGTAGAAACAAAAAGTAATCTACGAGGAGCCCCCCCCCCCTCTTAGCCCCATTTCAGCCATTAGCAAACTTGATCTTTAGTTTTACATAAAACAGAAAATGAGACCACTAGTGTGGTAACAGGCAACATTATATATATATATATATATATATATATATATATATATATATATATATATACATGTACATAAGGAAAATCGTTTAAAAGATTCTCGTAAGAGTAGAAAATGGGGGGGGGTGGTTAACTGAAGACCTAAAAGTACGAATAACATGCTTAATAATCGATTAATAGGAAAAAGTCTAGAACAATTGCATAAAAAAGTTAAGGACTTAACAAGATTTGTAATAAAACATTTTTAATAATATCATAATAACAGAGAGAGTTCGAATTTTTGATTCCCCTTCGTCTAACCTCGCCTCATCTCCTTTGTCCGATTTCGTCCATTAACGAACTTGATTTTTAGTTTGACTTGTAAGGTTTACATGTCGAATTCAAAAGCGATTAAACAAGAAATGTTCTTAGAAAATCGCGAAATAAGTATGAACCCAAATGCTGATTGAAGTCTGCTAAAAGGTTTCAAAATCGCGTCTTAAGTATGAACTGAATTACTGATCGAAATCTTCTAAAAGATATACAAATAGCACTTTTTGAATGTGTGAGGCAATTGAGACGCAAGAGAGTTTTTGTCTCAAGGGCTTTTATCGCCGTCAAAACAACAAAGTCAAAGATTATGTATATTTATTTATATAAGTATCCTTTTGACTAATTTGAATTCAATCAATATAATTGTCAATCAAGGAGACATTATATTTCGAATAATTAACAAAGATTTGAGGAGTTGTTGTTGCCACAATCTATCAAGAGGACGGCCATTCTACCTCGGTCTTACACTGCTCAACAGAGGAGAGAATACAAATATACAGGAGAAGCCAGACAAAGAGTTCGTTACAAGTCTGAACTAACTTGGGAAACCCCTTGTTGTAAAGGGCAAGTTCATCATTATGAAAATCACACCATAAGATATTCAAACTCAACCTTCTTTCATCTTGGAGCACCCGGAATATTCCACCCCCGAAGCTCTATAATACAGCCCCTGTTATGTAGCTACATCCCAACTCTTGTCTATTGATTAACAAACATCAAATACATCTCACACTCCCCATTATTCGGAAAACAAACGCTCTTCTCTTATATAAAATATTTATTTTCAGCGATGAGGTCGGTAGAGCGTGAACAATTTTTCCATACATCCTTCTATAACGGGTCTTCCATGTGTAACATTTATTTCTCTATGTCAAAGAAGTAGGTTAAGGAATTCATATTCATATAATATAATAAACTAGCAGACCCAACAGGCGTTGTACTGCATGATATTTCAAGCGATTAGGATATTAAATTTAATAATATTATGCCTAAAACTAAATCTAATTTTAATAACACAAAAAACAACTTTTGTTATGTACACGTTTGCCTGAAAACAAATAGAACATGAAGTATCGCGAATTATTTATTCGGAGGCCTCCCTTATAACCCCCACTCCCGTTCGAACCTAAAAAAATTAATATAGATTATAATCATGGAAGAATTAATGCTAATTTACATATAGAGTTTTCTTAAGTTCGGTTCTATCGTTATGGCCAATAAAATTGTTGGTTCCCACTTCAATTTTTTGTTATACGACAAAAGTGAATATAACAAAAGTTACTCTAAATAACAAAATAAACAACTTTTAACCTGTACATATTTCCCGAAAACCAATAGGAAACGAAATATCGTTATTTTTAATTTTAGGCCTCCCTTACAACCCCCACTCCTGCTCAATCTGCCGGGCTGATTTGTGAATCTAAACCATCCACGGCGTCGCCCAAACGCATACGAAAAAATTCATTTACATCGGTACAGCCGTTTAGGAGGAGTTAAGTGACATACACACGTACAGTAGAATTATATATATATATATATATATATATATATATATATATATATATATATATATATATATATAAGGATTATATTCATATGATCGGCAGAAAATTGGGATTCCTCATCAGAGTAGATATTTCATATAATAAAACCTGTTCATCCATGATTAAACTATAAAAAAATCATTCTCGACACAATAAAACAATTTTTTGGCAAAACAATAATGACCGATCTCAGAACCACTCACACATAAGTTGTTACAGCTTCAAAAAATATAACTTATTTCCCATTTGTCTTTTATTTATTTAAATAAAAGACAAATGGGAAATAAGTTAAATAAATAAAAGACAAATGGGAAATAAGTTAAATAAATAAAAGACAAATGGGAAATAAGTTATATTTTTTGAAGCTGTTACAACTTATGTGTGAGTGGTTGTGAGATCGGTCATTTGTCTTTTAACAACTCAATATCACAAATACATTTCCGACGAAAATAACATCTTTTGACAAAAATCATAAATTAATAACCGCCACACTAATAAAATATAATTCAAAATCGAAATGAAATTGAAAAAGGAACAAGAAAGCTAGTGTGTGTGTGAGAGAGAGAAAGAGACAGACAGATTAAGGCACTGCTAGATTGGTCTGTCCTGGCTGAGATACCATGTCTGCCCCAGAACTGTGCCTTGGCTGCCTGGCTGCAGTTCATTTATATTTTTGTCTCCAATCATATCCATCCTTATTCCACTCTGACTACATACGATGAAACACATATAGCGAAAGAAATTGATTTAGAAGGGTATGCAGCAAGACTAAAAATTCAATAGCGACGGTGGTATTAACTTTAACATTTTTTTACATAAAAGGTAAAAAATCCTAATAACATGTTAGAGAGAAACGTTACAAGCCACAATCGGAGTATTAAATGACATAAAGATTTGTCTGGTGGCCAAATATAAATTGCAATAATCAATTCTATGGACTAAATCTATTGTGCTATTTACAGAGAGGAATGCTAGTTTTGAGCGCCTTAGGACGAAGGGGCTAACAATTTTTTAATGGAAGAGAGTGCCCTACTGGGTCATGATACCAGCCAGCTCCAAGTTCAAATAATTACACAGTTTTTAGTAACTTCTATAAACTATGTTACAAAATTAAAACACAATTCAAAATAAACCAATTTTTTTCAGACATATTTTCTCACTAACTCAGACACTTCCTCACACACTTAGAAGTGCATTTGCATACATAGTTACAAATAGTTATTAAAAAAATATTTATTAAAATAGACGTAACAAATTGAAATATTTTAAATAAATAAATTTGTCAACTGAGATGATAAAAAGGAGAAGAAGCTCTGTCAAAGGTTTGTTTGCTTGATTCGGATTACTGAAGCCTTGTCCACCTATGCTACCGAAGGCAGGTGAAAACTCACTCTAATTCTGAAGACACCCAAGGAATCATGAGTTGTATTTAAATTCTTCTGGGAGCGCTATGTACCTACTTTGATATAATTTATATCGAATTCATTTGATGATTTATTTATTACTGGGCTTTGCTGAAATTCAGACGCTCCATCCCAAAGCACAGGTTCTCTTAGTTTTACTCTTAACCTACACCCAGTTTGTTCCACGTACGAAGAGAAGCAGGACTTGCAGAGAATACGAAATTTACAAAGCGGATATATCTCCCATTAGAAGTGATCCGAGATTCTTGCGGCACTTCATTTTCAGAAATAAAAATCACTAGCTTTCCAAGAAGATCTTGACGTCATTGTATAATTAAATTTAAAATTATTGTGGTATTCGTTCTTGGGACACGAAATTTTAACTTATGACGAAATTTCAAAAATTGGATTTATGTTGATCTTATGATATATAGATATATAAAAATCTGTTACGCAGGGGCTGCGTTAACTAAGCAGATTTCCCACGTGCGCCACGTATTTGCGTTTATCTCAAAACTTAAAAGTTCAATGAGAACAATATTTGGTATTTAAGCTTCAAATAAAGTGCTTCATAACATAATAGAATATTGAAAATATGAGATGAGGAGGAGTGGGGCTTTACTGAAGACCGAAAACTAAAAAATGCAAATATCTCAGTAAATAATCAAGATAGTGAAAACATGTACATAACAACATTTATAGAACATTATTTTTCTAATAAGATTGGTACTATACAATTTTTCGATTCGAAGCATAATAACGGAGATATTAAGACTTTTCGAAATTCTCCCCCTCTAAACCCCCCCCCCTGGTCCGATTTCAGCTATTAACAAACTTGATCTTTCTTTTTACATAAACTGAAGTTTGGTAACGATATGACAAAAGTTGCGACCGCTAGAGCGGCAACAGACAAATATATAGATAGATAGATAGATAGATATACAGTTTTGAACGGACCTCATTTTCGTCATCTCCTGGGTAGGATCGATGGACATTTGAAGAAAAATTTCAAAAATCGCGTCATGAGTACAACCTCAATAGCTGATTTCCCTTAAGGGAAATCTGCTAAAAGGGTAGGGAAACATATTCACAGCCATTGTTACTTATTCGTTGGATTAAAGCAATTCTTATGTGTGATAATATTTATAAATTATAAATAATTTATTTTCTACACACATTCTGTCTGAAAATGATGCCAACCAATTAAACCTGATGAGATATTTGTTTACCCCTCTTCTACCTTAGGAATACATTAAATATGAAATGAAATGTGATATTCAGTTTTCGATCATTGGCATAAATGCTACACCAAAATGTCAATGTCCTAGCATCATTATTTCTCAAGATGCTATGGAAAACTTATAATAATTTCCGTAATTTTTCTTAATAATTCACAACTTTATTGCACTTCCAGATCTCATAACTCTACCAAAAACTATACCAACGAACCAAAGTACTGAATTTCAGTACCATCTGCACATATCGTTTTCGAATTACATCTAGGCAGATAAATTCCTCTCTAACTCAACAGTTGGAGTTGCTTATTGTAGAATTGGACTGCCTAATGTATAACTTACTTTTATATTTTGTGTGTGTGTGTGTGTGTGTGTGTGTGTGTGTGTGAGTGTGTGTGTTTGTGTATCTGTACGTATCGAACCGTAACTACCAAAGTGTAGAGGGATTCCACTCCCCTTGAGCATTACTTATATTCTTCTGAGTGAGTTGTTTGCCCAATTTGATCTCTATCCCCATTCTCAGACTGATGTCACGTCCCTTACAGACCATTTTCTATTCAAGGGCAGCACCATTGGTCCTAAAACAGAATGTTATATTTCTTTTTGCCATTAAAAAAAAAATAATAATAAAAAACTAATCCTACTTTTTTTGCCATAAATACCGTTGAAGAAAGTATATTATGATAAGAAGTCCTCTGATGTCCAAAAATATGATTTTTTAAGGATGTATTTTGCTAATATTATACATATATTTAAGTCGCGAGATGATGGCTCATGTCTTTTTAATTTTTCCTTTTCGATTTAAGCACTCTTCATTAGGGATAATCGATATTTTTATTTCGTGACGCATCGATCTAAATCAGCTGACTCGACCCGCCATTCCCTGACTTTCCTTTTTTATTCTGTGTAACGATGAAGCCATTAGTATAGATAACTCTCAGCATTATTTTTGCACCCTGGAGAGGCATAATGTAGAACCGAAAGTAGTTGAGAAATAAAGATAATTTTAATAACCATTAAAACCAGAGGCTTTCATTTTGTTGACCTTCCACCATCAGATTATTATGTGCATTTTTCTATTCTACAATAACCTTGCACAGAGGGGCTATATTTCCTGTATGTACCATACAAAGTATATAACATATATTAAATTAAAAGATTTTTAAAATTAACAACCAAAATTATATAATTATGAAATTTCGATTGTTATCAAATTTGCTTAAGAAACTAAAAAATAAAAGGAAATCACAGGAATTCCCAAGTTATTAACCATTACACTGAAGTTTTGTAAGTGTAAACTTTTTTTTTGATCTGCCCCTTCATTCATTTAATTGATTGAGACAGTTTGTATTCTTCAACATGTCTTTTTGAAATTTGATTATAATGTTTGTGTATGTGAGTCGTCTTTTGCAGTTTCCTTAGCTATTCTTGTCAGATGGTTAATTTTCGTAGTGTGTCTTCATCCAAGAGAAGTATACTGCTATATGCTTTGAAAGTAATTCCTTGAGTAAACTACTCAACTAGACAACTCTAGTCTGTTCTATTTCAATAATTGTATTAAGGTAATTAATACAGAATAACTCATCCAAAGGGCTTTGCTCTGAAACATTTAGAAATGCTTCATTCTGAAGTATAAGACATTCGAGACGGAATAGCTATGGAATTAATGGGAGATTCTGGAATTATCCGACAGACGCATATGTTAACCTGTGGGAGAAATGAGTTTTCCCTGCATGCTATAAGCATTGTTTTGCCGTTCAAAGGTCAGATTAATTAGTAGACTCGAGGGAGGCCCTTCAAACTTCATACCTCCATGATTACCTCGCTTTATCCTCCCTCTGTAACTTCCTTCAACAACTCTATAGGCCCCCCCCCTGCATTTTCCTTGTTCGCCGTTCACTTTTACCTCGTCTCCGAGTAATAATGAACAAAGCGGATCTGACATTGTTCGAAAAAGGGGAAAGAGGATTTTGTATACCTTTCTTGTAGAGAAACTTTCACAATATTGCCTTGAATAGAAATTTCCAATTGAAGTAAATCCACAATATGGGCTTCCTCATATTTGCCCCATTGAAAGTGCCAAGTCAAAGTGGAAACTTCTGTTGAAGTAGACTCCTTTGACAGCTGTTCTTCTACATGTCTTGCAGAACCCTGGAGACTTACTAAAGGTGTCAGAATAGCACGAACGTTTTACAGGATTTCCTAATAATAATAAGTCTCTTCCACAATTTAAGAACTTACATTCTTTAAATGCTTTTCGAGTTCATCACCTCATGTGGTCAAAAGAAACAAGTCATTTTAAAAGACACAGTTAAAGGATTGACAATTACAATTTCTTTTTGTTTTCCTTTTTAATGTAGAGAAATTAAAACTCATATATTAAACGTGCCTTCTAAATTAATGTCAGTATATATTTATTTATTTCTGGAAACAACACCAGGATCAAAAACCCCTTGTCCTCTACAAGTGTTTTAATATATGAAAAGTGCACTTTAAGAGTCCTAGCTCCGTCATCAGTGCCTGCTGACAAAAAAAACCTTAAGACATAATAGCAAACATAGCATGGCCAACAGTGTAGAAAACAGTCACAGAAAATAAAAAACAAACATGGAAAATGAAATGAATTGAAAAAAAATATTGTGGAAAGATTTGACGCCTGAAAAACAATTCGTAAAAATTGGGTGACAGCCCTGGCTTATACTCACCTGTCGCGAGGTCTGGTTGTTAGTTAGGCTTTCAATCTCAGTAAATTGTTTGCACTCTGCGGTGATTATATAATTGTGTCTTGCTTGAAATAATTGTATGGTTTGTCGATGGAATAAGAAAATCGTAATCCATTCTAGGGAAGTGTAGGACTCAACGCGTCCCCACCCTTGGGGTTGTGCAGAATGAAAATTACTTTGGTACTGCGAGGTTTAAAACAATACCAGACTGTGGTTTGAGTTATCTTGACCATTTAAAGGCTGAGAAGGCCTGCTACGTTGTAAACCCAGGCAAAAAGCAGTCAAGACGACTTAAACCGGATAGCGCAATTACGACTGCTAGTAGGTTCGAGTACGCAGGTCCATCTATATCATCCTACTGGTAGGATGTGTTGAATGCTTCCTTGAGCATTGCCTAAGCAGAGAGCTCTCCAAGCGGGATCATCGTACAAACCGTTTGGAAGTCTCAGCGCCCCAGAGACGGGCCTCGTAGGATTACCCGCAATCCTCCCGGGTTCCTTTCATCGGTTTAGCCAGCATCTGGGAGAACAAGAACTCTACTTCGCACAATTCAATACTGACGAGTTACTTGTCACGCACTTCGGTTCTTCATGGTGCCTGCTCTTGATAACTTAAATGACTGATTTCCATCGTACAGCCCCTTGTATCCTACTTTCCCTTTGCTATACTACGGGTTCATCTGTTTGGCAGACGGATAAAATGCAAATCTCTTCCATATTGGCCAACAGGAGCAATTCGATTATTCAACACTAAAAATCATCGTCTTGGAATTGGATCAGGAATAGAGGGGATTTAGAGGCAGGGGAATTCGAAAATTCAAAATATCTCCTTTATTACCACTCGGATCCGATCATGTTAAACTATTGACGCTCTACAATTGCTGTCCAATGCATTTTTTCGTAACTCAAATATTAAGGGAGTTATTCATCGTAAACCCACGCTTTTATTCGTCGGAGTTAGAAAAAGAGAAATATGAGGATTTTTACTTAGAGATAGAAAATATATGGTGGGAAATGAGATCAGTAGTGTGCCCACCAAGTGGGAAATCTGCTAAGCTTACACGCCTCCTGCGTAACGGAGATAGCATTGCGTAAGCTGCTATGAACTCTTCTTCCCCTTGAGTGTTTAGGAGAGGAAGTAGCCTCAAGATCGCATAGGATAGGAGAGGAGGATCGCTCCAGTTAACCGAAGAAGGAACCATAAGTTTACATGGAAGCAATACACTACAGGACTATTATGGGGAATATTCTTCCGAAGTGGAAGGAGCCAGAGCAAGGAATCGGATCAAAAAAATACAAAATGTTATTTTTGGATTGACATAATTTCATTTCTGAATGATTGTCGTTTTTAAAACATTTTATTCACGGAGAAATAAATGTAAAAAACAACTCCAGAATTAAAGGACTTAAAATTTGAATAAGTGATTTCTGAGGGGTTTCACTCAATTGCTAGTGATTACCGGTGCGAGCCTGGTGTGGAAGAAGAGGTTTGGTCGTTAGATGGAGAGTGCCGTGATGGATTAGCAAAGGTATTAGATTGCAGATATACGAAGCTTGAAGGGGTACGAAGCCGTACAAGGTGGCTGTTCTCAGGAAGGAAATATGTATGACTTCAGAATTCCATTATCTACTTAATAACAAGCTTCAAATGAGTGGTTCTCAGGAGGATTAAGTAAACTGCGAAACAAATTCAAAGTTGGAAATTGAATTACATACTTAATTAATTGATTGATTAGAGTTTCTTTTGCGGTTGAATCCTACTAAATATCAAGAAGTTTGCTACGCTGGGTCTAAGTAAACAAAGCAGATTTCCCATATAATAACAGAATGGTCCAGGGGTTCATAGCAGAAAAACCTGAGGGGGTGCAGTCTTTTATAAAAAAAAAAAATAAAAAATAAAACAAAAGAAAAAAAAAAAAAAAACGTGTGGTTCGTTATATTGTCGTTTGTTAGGAGGTGACTCTTCTGTCGTCTCTGCTATTAGCAGATTTCCTTTAAGGGAAATCAGCTATTGAACTCATGACGCAATTTTCGAAAAATTTCTTCAAATGTCCATCGATCCTACCCAGGATATGACGAAAATGAGGTCCGTTCAAAACTATATATATATATATATATATATATATATATATATATATATATATATATATATATGTCTGTTAACACTCTAGTGGTCGCAATTTTTGTTTAATCGTCACCAAACTCGGTATTTAATCGTTTTATGTAAAAAGGAAGATCAAGTTCGTTAACGGCTGAAATCGGACCAGTGGGAGGGGGGTTTAGAGGGGGGATTTTCGAAAATTCGAAATATCTCCGTTACTATACGTCGGATCGAAACATTGTATAGAACCAATCTTATTGCAAATTAAATGTACTATAAATATTGTTATATACATTTATTATCTATCTTGAATATTAACCGAGATATTTGCATTTTTATTAATTGTCGGCCGATAACGGATGACTGAATTTCCCGCCAAAAGCTAGTTCGGCCATTTGCCGTAACTGTTCGGCTCTCGTGTGGAGATTTCTCTATTGTATAACTTCACTTGGGAAATCTGCTTAGTTTACGTAGCCCCTGCGTGACGGACTTTTTACAATTAACTCTTAATTGTTTTTTTTTTTTTTGTAATATTGTATTTTAGACCTTGTTAGTTTTATAAATAGTATTAAAAATAGGCCACATATTATTTATTGTTATAGTTTGTGTCCACTGCTACTATGGCTAATTTGGGACGGGCTATCTGCAGGTCACCACCTATTTCTAACCAGGGTGGGACTAAGGATTTTATTTAATGAGTTCGTCACTGAATAAATTCATATTGCCCAGGCGGACATCGGACTCACTACTCTAGGTTTACCATATGAGATTAAGACCAACGTCATCACATTATGTTATACCAGTTTTATCGTTCTGACATTTTTATCCTGTTGACGTTTTTAAAAAAAAAAATTAGATTAAGAAAAATTATTTAGTATATACCAAATAAATGTTAGCTTGTTTCAGTTGCATATATTATTTATATTGTTTGAGTGTTGACAGGGCACTGATGATGGGGCTCTTACTCTGAAAGCGCTCTGTCGCTGATAGATATATTGTTTGTCGAAGGAGGCCCTGTTGTTTTCTTCGTGATATCAACCTTCCACCATCCAGTACATCTCTTTCAGAAAAATGAATATATTATTAGCCTTCTGTGATGATTTGAACAAATGTTTTAGAAAAGGAAACCATTTATATAAACTTAAGAAGAATAAAAAGAATTCTTTTTGGAGGCAATGGTCCATAAAACGCATTGATGGCTGAACGCAAAGATATTAAAAAGTGTTTCTTAAAATGATAATTAAAAAAAATACAAAATAAATATTCTTTAATGGAGTGCAATTTAAAAATATATAGAAAACGGGCTTAAACTCACCAAATCCCGCAAGCGGTGGTCTAATTCTTCCCCCGGGAGCTCGAGACTAAACTGCTGTTATTATTTTGGGTGGAAAGTAAATTGTGTTCACTTAGGGCTGGCTAGAGGAATGAGGTGATAAGTCCAAGAAGCCTCTCCCCTGTCCAATCAAGTTTGACAGATGACTCGGAGGCGGGAGGGCCCCATCTGTCAACAAACTTCTTCCATAAAAGGGCGGCAAACCCTTTTTCTGATATAAGGAAACAATTTTATAAGTAAGACAGCTGATGTCACCCCATCCTCCCCCCCCCCCACTGGCTTCTACAAGTTGTTCCTACTATCCTAAGCCCTCTAACAACGGGACCTATTTCCCTCCGACGTGACTTGAATTGGAACTAATGCTGAATCCCGCTAATCCGACTTCGACGGAGTCAGGTAATAGGTTGGATTAGGGGGGAAATAAAAAAATCCTTTCCCTCCACGAAAACATTTATTTATGAAAATACACTTTCAACGTTTACGTTCCATCCTCAGCGCCCAATCATGACAAAATGAAGCCCCATAGAAATTACAACAGCCTGGAGTTGCATACACAAATTCATACTAATTTTGAGAATTGCAAATATTAAATCGATAAAAATTTTATAAAAGGTAATGATAGTTTGGAAAAGACAAGTTAATTAATGAAAGGCAAGACTTGCTCTAGACATTGCAACCTGTAAAAAAGAACAAATAAAGAGATAACAGAAAAAAAAGTGTCTTCATGATCTGATGCGTTGCCTTTTCTGTCTACTTAAAGAAAAACGGTCCTGGGATCAATGAAAGGTATGTTTAAGTAAAAGGATTTTGGAATGAACCAGAGCAGCTGCAAACCGAATATAAATCCCTGCGATGCTTATTCCAAATCATAAAACGGCACTAGTTCACCAAAAATCATAAATTCTGGAATCAAAATACATGTAAATAACAGATGAGTTACACAAAAAGAGAGGGAATAAGGGAGGCGCACAATCATAATTATATGCACAGAAGGGACTTACTATTCAACAATGAAAACCGTCAGTACTCAATTGCTCTTGCTTCTATCACGTGATACCTTCAGCGTCGGTTAAGAGTTTCAGAGAGGTATTTTTAACTCTATAAGTCATGATTTCCTCCAACAGTGACAAGCAAAAGTTTTATTAACTTTAACAGAAGTTGAAATAAAAATTACTGGTTTTTCCCCTTACAAAAGGAGAATAATACACCATTTGTTGTAGAAACATTTTTATTTAACTCTCTCAGAGTTAAGTTAAATTAGATCCGCTCCTTCAACATGTGGCTGGTCCCAAAACAAACGTAAAAACAATTGTTTGGCTCTCGTGCAGAACTATGCGAAAGAGGAAAGTATAAAGGTATCGGCTACCATGGTCTTTGGAAGAACTTATTTATGCTACTTCTTGGAAAATACGAAAGTAAAAATGCAGTAGTGTTGAAGGAATTTGTTTTGTCGCCAGAAGAGGTTCCAAAGTTTTAAAATAAAGCTTCGGGAAAAGCGTTTCAGAAGAACCGTACTCCTGAAGAGGCTTTCGTATCTTCCTAGTAGACGACGATTTGCACACGAGTAGACGAACTGATTTGCCATATTCGCTGGGCATGTTAAACTTATGTTTCATCGTGTTCTTACAATTTAGTAGGGACAACTTAGTTAAAATCGGACTTTAGCTGGAAGGTAATTTAGACATAGAACTTGTTCAGTCGTCCACTTCCACAGTACTAGACATTATTACAATTAAGGTCTTCGTGTATGTTCGGTGTCTTCGTGTCTTTGACCTAAGTTTCGCTAGACATACTTAAAACTTCCTCGGAAAGCTCCTCAGCACTTTTTTCTAAAACTAAAGAGTCAGTCCAGCGAATCCTCAAAAGAACAAAAAAGAAAGAAAAAATAATAAGGCTGGTGTGGATAACACCTGGTTACACCGTGAGCCCCATTGTGCTATATCAGCTATATCATTTGAAGGGGAGGTTGTGATAGGATAGGTTTGGTGTTTTTTATTTGTTGTAGCTTTTAGGGTAGCTGGTTACCCTCTGGGTTGAGGCGTGAAAAGATAGAGAAAGAAGAGAGAAAGACGACAGTGATAGGAGAAGAGTAGATAGGAAAGCGAAGGAACAGGTGTCAGTCCGTGGCTGACTATTGTTTCATTTTATTGTATGTAGGATGAAAAAATTTCATTTTATTTATTGTGGATTGGATGGGACGTGGGTTGTAGGTATTTAAAGTTGAAAGGGCCTAGGTCAGTGACGTGACGTCTATTAGGGGGAAACCTCGGCCACCGGTGCCCTGCCAGTTTTCAGGATAGGAGGGGGGGGGGGGCGCGAGGGAGGAGAATAGAGGATTGGGTAGGTACTGCAGCGCATTAAAGAATTTAATGTGTCTTTTCTTTATGGTGGTGGCTATTGGGTCGAGCTGGAGCTCTTCACGTAAGTCGGGATGAGATTTCTTCGCCAGGGAGGTTACCTAACAATTTTCCAAACGACTCCGTTTTGGAAGGATTGGAGGTTATTGAGGGAGGTTCAGGTGAGGAATTTAAGGAAAGGAGCTCCATTAAAGAGTTCTGTTCTTACTCAGGTATATTTATATCTGCCTAGACCAGTGCTTTGTCAGAGCTCCGTTCCAGGTATCTTCGGATTCACCATACGCCCCTTCCTTTGTGATTTCGTCTTCCTTATTTAAGGTATTCTCTTTATGTTATTTTGGTATTTTACTACCTCTGTTGCTTCGTGTGCGACTCTTTCTCGGTATACGTCCACATTCGCCAGCATCTTGACATTATCAAATTTGTTGTGGGGTTCGTTTGCCAAAAATGTGATATTTGCTGAATCTACTGTCCAAAACATTTTCACTCTCTTCAGATGGCCCTGCGACCCAGATGCTAATCAACCTATCTGTCTGACCGATGATTTCATCATAAATAAATAAATAAAATGATATACTCCTGGTACTTTGGAATACAGCTTGGTATCAAATGTCCATTTTCCAGGTTGTGCCAAATGCTGCATCAATTCCAAGCTTCTTAAGTATTCTTGCAATCTTTTCCATTGTACATTTAATAAAACGTATTACTGTTCATAGCTGTTTATTGTAATTACTCTTTTTCACTTTTTTTTTTTTTTTGATAATTGTGTTTTTACTTCTCCTTTTTAATAGGCATTTCCATAGAGCCGTCATAAGATGTCGTTTTTTATTTTGTCACATCTTGATATTCGCTCTGCTCTAGGGACCCTTATAAGAAATATTCAATTTTTCTGTGCTGGGTGGTGACATGAAGATATTTATTGGCGTGTATTGCTTTACTTTAATACTTTGCGAAAACTACGTAAATGTAAAATTAAACAAAATTAATCACATATTTTAAGAAGTACAAAATAGATTAAAGGAGCCGACTGATGGTCTAGCCCGTTCTCGGCAATACCCGTCAAGAATCTAGATGTGTCTAGGCAGTTCTATTAAGACGTTTCCGCGTTATAAATTATAAGAACGCGTTATAACGTTATATGTTATAAAAGGGACCCAGCCCGCCCCAAGATTTAGTTTGTTCTCAGCTCTCTTTAAGTGAATAAGTGTGTTCAGTGTAGCTTTAGTGAAGTTACTGCACTGAACGGAATGGTTCAATTAAGAAAACTGGACACTGAACTATAAACTCTCGGGCAACTGTTTTGAAGCCCGGCACCAGGTTTAGAAGGGTCAGGTGCTGATGAGTCTGAGTCAGCTTCGTCGTCTAGAAGAAACCAGAATTCTTTCCTTCTCCAATGGTTTGCAGGGGTGCATTTTCATTGTACTCTTTAAATACCCAATTAAATATACTTCATTTTGAAGTACATAATTTTTGCATAATATTTTGATATATATAACATTCATTATTTTGATGGAAATTTGTTAATAACAATGGAACACCTATAATTATTTATGTGAATGATACATGTGTCTTAGAGGACACAGTACAATGTCGACTGCACTAAGTGGTGTTGTAAGGGAGGTGAAAAAACATTGCATTTAATCCAAGTAAATTTAAATAACAAATTTTTAAATGTTCTGTTAGAATAGCAAGATCCATATCATGATTGTCAAAGTACTTATACCTTCTGCGAAACTCATTTACTACTTCTTCAGGGTATGTTAACATAGATTTGCAACCACAATTTTTTTCTTTAGCTTGCTTACCCATATTCAACTGGATAATTATCCATGGCCAATTTACTCACTCGTCAAAAAGCATTACTTTTAAGCAGGTATACTGTAATAAATTCCAATTCGTGAGAATGTTGATTCTGAATAAAGGGTCAAATAGTTATACAAAATTAATTATATTCAGTTAATTCTAATAAATTGAATTGAAAGTGACATCCCAGCCATCCTAAATGCATTATCTTTGATGTTTCTTGTTTTTTACATTAGCCTCCTCCTCAAAAATGTCCAAGAAAAATTAACCGAGAGTTTAAAAGTTATTAAACTTCAGTGACCCTTCACAAGTGATTTAATAAATAAAATAAACAATTTCAGAAAACTAATTAAAAACATTTTATTTATTTAGAAACATCTTAACTCACAATAAGAAAAAAAAAAAAAAAAAGAACATGAGGTAACAATTTATATAACCATTTAATGATTTCTGATACTTATAAATAAACAGATTCTATAAGTACAGGGTAATTGTTTTATTAACCATACACTAAAGACATAAAGTCTCACCAAGCCTGTGACTGATCAACGGAGTGAACTGTATACAAACTTATTTATCAAATCTATGTTTTTGGGTGGTAAATAAGAAATCTAAAGTTAAATAATATTAAAGTATTAATATGCACTTATTTATAAATATCTTCTGATTAAAGAACACAATAACGTGAGATAAATGTGAATTGGGACTTTTATGATCATTTGTCAATAAATTTTTGTTGGTTTTACATTTTAGTGTTAGACAATCAAATACATTCAAATAAATTAGATTAGATTCAGTATAAGAACTAAACTAAGCAAGTTATCTTTATTCGTTCAAACTTGGCTAATCCTGCTACAACCATTTTATTCTTTTTGTTTATAAACTCATACTATTTATGTAAGAGACAATGAACCCATACACTTTTTTTACTTGAATAGCCCCTTTTAGTCAAAACGTTAGTAAACCTGTTTTAACCTTTAGGAAAACCAAGATTTTTAACAAATTGTGTTGTGTTGCATGTAAAGGCTCAAAAAAAAAAAAAAATGTATAACCTTATACAAACATGAAATACTAAAAATCTTTTTGCAAATTCCTTTAAAAGAAAAGAGAGCTGTAAAGTCTTATGAGTTTTGGCTTAAAATGGTGTGTATAAATATATATGTTTATAATTTGTATGTATCTGTAATATATATATATGAACTGAATGATTAATGAAAGTAATTTTGAATATGCTTCAAAACATTCAGAGTTCGTAATTAAATTTGGAACTGCCAAATGATGCTCACCTCACTTATTTTCAAAGGATCCCATCAAGCTTAGTAATAGATAATAGTAATAATATCTTAAGAATAAACAGTCAAAAACTTCCCAAAAACTTAGTCAAGCCTTACCTCCCAAAACATAGCCTTTTCAACACACATGCTTTATAAAACAAAATATTCTACTTCTTCCACCTAATAATTGAACAGTATGATAAATTAATTACAAGCTTATTTAATTTAGAAGAATTTCTTTTCGTTCTTTTTGTTTTGAATTTTAGAACACAAAATAATATATTTTTATTATATTTCAATGGCTAGTACACTAACTGGAAAAGGAAAAAAAGCACTCATTTAACAGTCAGCTAAGATAATATGATAAAGATGCTACAAAAATAAGCAATAATTTTAGGGATTCAGCAAAAAAATGCAATTTAATATAGATATTGTAACAGGATTTGTCTTCACATTCATCTCACTCATCAGCTGTTACATAGAAGTCAACAAACTTATTCCTTAAGGGTTTAATTCTTAACTGCTATGAGTAACAAACGTCCCAAGTAGTATGTGATTGATAAATAATAGTGCTACAGTCCACTCAATAAACTCAATTCTCCATGGAAGACATATTTCCCATGTTCTCTCTATTACACCTGTACTTAAGAAGAATAACAAAGAGGATTAACTACTCTTGGAACAATTCGATCGATGAAGATATTATCTGATATCAACAATCAAACTTATCTTTTGGTATTTTACATCTTAAAAGATGGACTAAACTTAGAACAACGAAACTACAGGAATAAAAACTACAAAATATACAATGTTAAAAAATGCACAAATATTTTTTTAATATGTGAAAATAATTTAGTTTATTTATGTTATAAAGTGGTAAAATTAAATTAAATCAACGAACAATACAAAAAAACATGTTTGTGCAACATTAAGGAGAATACAGAGATAATAAGCAATAAACAATTTAACACCATTCAATAGAATAGTAATAATTTAGAAATATTATGCTTCAAAAGTGGAATAAATTAGAATAATCCATTCCAAGAGAGAAACTCAACTGTTTTGCATATTTGCATTTACTCATGCATTTCTAAATACAAATTGTCAGGTGCAAAAACTCTGCAATAACTAGTGTAAATATTTCTCTAACAAAAAAATTAAGAAATCAAAGGAACAGGTACGTACATCTTCTATTTATAATAAGCCAAAAACATTGATTAGAAATATATTTAGGAACATGAAACAACAAAATGTGTGTAAGTATTCTTTAAACAGTAATACACATTCTCCTCCTTTTCTCTTAGAATAGACCAAAGTAAATTGATAGAAAACCCTGAGAATAATACCCGAGGATGCAAATAGGAAAAATTAAAATCTTAAACATGCCCTATTTACAAAATAATTTACAAAATTTGAGCCAGAAAGGCTAACATCAATTACTAAAATCTAAATCGATAAACAGGTACAAAGTTATCAACTAAATTATGTGTCCTAATTTATTAAGCTTTCTGATCACAGTCAAAAGAATATAAACATTTTTATATCAATATGTAAGACTATTTCTGTTAACAAGAATAATTACAAAATAATTATTAATTTTTTGTTGTAAATAAACCAATTACTTAATATATTTATTAAACAACAAATCTATTTATGTACCAAATTTCTACTGAACATCAATGTAAAAATTAAGAAAGATTATTCATGAACTATTTTCATAAACCACAGAAATTTTCTAAAGAAAGTCTGATATTAACTTTATAATTAGTTTCTTCTAATTCTGTGTGTCAGAACTTTAAAAATATATTGAAATAATTCTGAACATATAATAAAAACAAATCATTTCTTAATAAAAATATGATTCCAGAATTATTTTTTATTTAACCTGAGAACACAACAAAAAAATGTATTACTATTTATAATAAGGCACTTATAGAATGTAGACTTAAAATCACTGTACTATTTACAAGCTACATTCAGAACTCTGTTCTACAAGGTCACTCCTGTCTAGCAAAGCGTTCCACTGCTCCTCAGAAAGCACTGAAAAACCAATGAACTTTGGTAAATAAATGTAACTACATTTAATAGTCAGGTGCATAACTATTTATAATTATATTTATAGCTATATTAGAGGGTCTTATCATGTCACAGGTACTCTTAATTAAATATAATAAATTAGCCCATAACAGGAAGAGAGGGGTCAGATTGATGATTAATGTAAAGGGAGGTTAGGGGTGGTTAACCCCTTAACTCCCTCCCCCATTATTGCATAAGGGGGGCGGGGGAGTTATTGCATGGTACATCAAATTCCTTTTAAGAGTCTATAAGAAAAATATTTTCTTTAAAGTTGAAAAAAAAATTCTCCTATGCGTCAGCTTTCAAAATGATTAATTGAAAATACCAAATCTTTTTTGACAAATAAAAAATAAATATATTATGCTACACAAACGGAGCATTAATTTATCTATAAGTCAAATTCGGAAATTTCCAAACAAAATTTAGAAATTTCTTAATCAAATTCAAATATTTCCAAATGAAATTAAGTTCAGAAATTCCCATGCCAAGTTTTGAATTTTCCAGTTGTAATTGGGAAAGTCCCAAACCAAAGAACATTTTGTTTCATGTAAAATATTTTCATTCCACCATATACAATTTTATTACAAATTAACATATTTTTTGTAATAGTTAAGGAAATAGGTTTAACAGTAATGATGACTGGGTAAGCCACGATCAAAAGTGAATAAATACTTTAGATACAGTGACAAATAGTAGTCTGAGAAAACAACGCTATAAAGGAACATGAAAGTGAAATATTTCAAGACCATTTTGAACATAAAATTTACTATTAGGATCGATTGAGGGAATCTCAAAACATCTTCAACTAGAAAATGACTGATCTTACAAAATTTAAGAACAGCACTAATGCAGGGTAGGTCGGCATTCAAATAGACCACATATTCAGGCAAAGCATTCATTATTTTACAAATAGTTTAATATTTCTTCATTATCCATACTTCATAATTTTACCATTCTTATACATACATCAATACGGAAAAAGTAAATAAAATGACATATTTGTGAATTAATAAATGAGTAATGAAATTAATTATTTGTTTTTGGGTGCAATAAAAACAATAACTTTAGAGTGTTAAAAGACCCCTCGATTTCATACTATTAATCAAAAATAACTAAGTAATAATGAAATTTCCTTACCAGAACCATCAGTTCGTACTTCCTGGCTGTGTTGTTTCTTACTTAATAATTCTTTTAACTCTTCAAAATCAACTAAGTCTTGCCTTTTTCCTACTTTCAGGGAGTTATTGAATTTTCCTGTAAAAATAAAGAAAATCAACAAATGTAGAAACTAACAGATGCTGTCTAAACTAAGCAGAATTCTCACATACATGCCAATATAAACAGAACTGAAAATTAAGGCTGGTCATAAAATTTTAAGTGTTCAGTCGCTTTAAGTTGAGATTGTATGACTAAAAGTAAGGATTAACTGAAGGTTGGCACAAAAAATTATGATAACTCAGTTAATTTGTACTAGAAATGAATTAGTATGGTACCAGTGAAAAAAATTTATTTTTCCAAAAGTTTATAGTTAAATAACATTTACTCATCTTTGGTATAATAATAGAAATATGTTTTATAAGCCATACTCTAATTCCACTCATCCTCCTGATCCAATTTCAGCCATTAATGGTTTTAATATTTTGCTTTACATGAAACAGGTATAAAGTAGCATTCAAATATAAATTGAGGCCTCTAGAGTATTTAATGCTTATTGAACATATACTTGTCTCTTTTAACAAAAGCCCAACGCAAAGAATTTGTAATATTTAATCTTGGTGGACTCAGGTTAGCCATGTGAGTTAAAGCGTTGAGCTTAATCTCACATGGTAAACCTCAAGTTGCGAGTTCAATTCCCGCCTGGGTAATAGGAATTTATTTAGTGACGGAATTCATTAAATAAAATCCTTAGTCCCACCCTGACGAGAAGCGGGTAACCTGTAGATAAACCGCCCCAAGTTGCAAAAAGCGGACGTTAATAAATAATTTTAAAAAATTTCTTTTAGCAAAGGCCCCAATGCAAACCATATATTTTATTTAATCTTGGTATAAGATATTTTGTAACCATTGGCTTATGGTTAAAGTAAGTAGTGTGAGGTAACTTAAAAACAAAACCGAAAAATATTAAATTTAAAACAAGAGCAGTTATATGACACTTTTTGATCTGATTCATTTTTAACAAACATATTAGAATTTATTATTTTATGCTCTTCTCCTGTTTTACACTCACTATATACACGATTTATGCCATCTGCAAACTTCATCTTTAGTTTAACATATCACTTAAATATTGTGTTTGCTAGCTATTAAACAAAAATTAATGCTATTAGAGGCCTAGCAGAAAGAAAGTTAAATCATGAACAAAACCTCAAAAACTGTTTGAAATATTTAAACTTTAATGAAATCCAAATATAATATACAATTCATAAATTAATAAAATATGCATACTTATGCATGCAAACATAACATATAAGTTAATTAGTAAACATTTCTGTTACAGGTGAATATGCACAGAGGATGTAGCCCCATTTTATAATTGAGTTTGAAAAAGATAGAAAAAGGAGTTGATTGAACTGACAGATAAGCGTTTCATAGGGTAACTTTTTGTGCTGTTTCTAGTAAAATCAGCCACTTTCTTGGTAAATTGTGCCTCTTCTCAGTTATGGTAGGCTTGGGGACCAGGCCAATTTGAGTATCTGATTCCAAGTGTTTCAGTTAAAATTGTTCTTCCTATTTCACCTAGTCTGAGGCATAACAATTTCATACATTGGAATAAGCTCAGGACTATTTTTCTTTCAGTTAATAAATATCCTTCAACCTACTAATCAATTTTTTCAAAAATAAGCTACAAAATATAAAGAATTTGCAAAATTGTACTAAACTAGCCAGTATAATTTTTATAATTTCAAAGACTATGAAAAAAAAAATTATTTCCGAGAGATTTTAAATCACAAATATATTCCTCATTTTTAGGGATTGGCTATTTCATATCACAACAAAAAAAATCAAATTACAGAATAAATTGCAAAGCCTCAATTAATTAATTTTATATAAACTTTGAGTCTTACCGCCATATATTATCATTTTCTCCAGCTTTCGCTTTGCAGCTGCTCTTGTCACTATCTTCTCATCATATGTGCCTTCGGTAACTAATCGATAAACAATAACTGGACGTGTTTGACCAATTCTATGGCAACGGTCTTGAGCTTGCAAGTCAGCTTGAGGGTTCTGTAAAATGCATTAATAATTCATTAGTAATTGATTGGTTTGTTATTAAAATAATTTAATAACAATAATTATAGCAATTAGATAGCAGGTATATTTTTAATTTTCATTTACTTGTTGGAAGGCACAAAAATTCTATAATCAAAAAGTTACGGAAAAATAGAAATTTCACCAAAATTGTCATTATAATCCACCATTAGGTGAGAGACATTGGAGGAGGGGAGTGTTACCTTCCTCAAGAAACCCTCAGACCGGATGGTAATCTCTTTATAATTGTATTAAAATTACTCCCTACTGACTAAAATGATACACATTGGCTTTATCTTATTTGAAAATTAATTTACTATCAACTTAGTATATATTATAAATTATAAATTAAAAAAACCTGACAGAATTCAAAATCAATTTAAAAGTAAGAAATATGAAGTTCAAGTAATCAGCTTAACACATTGTCAGCCATTGTGTCAGTATTAAAATGCAAAGAGTGCTACTTCTTTATTCAAGCAGCTTTTTGATTGCCTCATAATGGTGAGCAGGTACCAGGGAATGGATAGCAAGTCAGATCTCAAAATCCCAGGGAGTACACAGCTAAAAAAAAAATTAAGGGTGCAAATCCGGAGTATGGCCTTGGTACCTCTAGCATAATAATCCAGCATAGTTAACGACAGGACCAGCACACCCCCTAGCACCCCAATAGAGTATATAAATAGTAACAATATTGCTTACCCAATCACTGTCAAAAATGACAACAGTGTCAGCAGCAGTAAGATTGATTCCCAAGCCACCAGCTCGTGTTGATATTAAAAACACAAAGATATCTTCATCTGTGTTGAACCTTAAAAATAAAATAAAATATTTGCATTTTAATGAGTAAGTTTTGCATTAATTATTAAAAGAATAAAACTGTATTTTAATAATTAAATGATTATCATTATTTATTTAAAGCTTCTAAGATATTGTCCTCAACTTTCAAGTGGTCATTGAAAGATTTCTTTGTTTAAATAAGTATTTCAAACTACCACTGCTAGTACATAACTTAACATTGGTACTTTACTGTTGTCATACCTTTCGGTGGAGACCGTCGTCACTGGCTGATCATCGAGTACGAGCCAGTGACGACGGTCTCCACCGAAAGGTATGACAACAGTATTATTTATATTGGCGGTTCTAACCCTTTATTTGTATTGGTACTTTAATTTATTCATTTATTAAATAAATTTATTTATTTGAGAACTATACTATATTAACATATTTATAAAATGTTTGGTTTGATGCCATCAATTTAAACTTTAACATTCTAGACCGCATGATTTCTTTTTATCAATACCATACATAATATTTAATCGTTTCATACAAAGATAAAGTTTATATCTGTTGAAGACTGAAATCGGACCATGGGAAGGAGGATTTAGAGAAGGCCTGAAAATTCCTAATATCTGTTATTATGAATTGGATCAAAGAAATATATATATAAGCTTCTATATATAGAAATATATATTGCAACTTCAATTTCCTGTAAATGTTCTATCTTTTTTGTTTAGTATCTTGAAAATGAGAAATTTGCATTTTTTAGTACTCAGTCTTTAGTAAACTCCCACTTCCAATCATGCAATTTTCAGTTTGAGTTGCTGAGTCTCTAAACACTTTATATCCTGTTGCTATTTTGATTCCTTTTTCCACAGAAGTCGTAAAACGGGAGAAATAAAGAATAGATGAAGAGTTGTGGTCATTAGCATGTCGTAGGAAATCTGCTTATTTTACACAGCATTTTTGTTTTAAAAATCCTTTTTATTTTAAATGTAAAGTGACTAGATTAAGTATTTTCACATCAATAAAATTTCTTTTCTATTTTTTCAGAAATAGCGACTGGATATACTTCCTAGATAGAATGAGCTCATGAGTTCTGATATTGGTGAAAATTCACATATGGAGAAGATATTGGGGAATATTCTCCTTCCTCCTTTTTAAGGAGCACTCTGGCGTATGTAAAAATGTATAATAAAGTCACAAAAATGTATATCAAATTTTATTTATTATTCCCAGATATTAACCTTGTTAATAATAAAAATAATGTTAAGAACATGAATGATTGCCAGAATTCTCTTAATAATAATAAAAATGCGCCAGAGTGGAGAGTGGCAAGTATTGCGATCCCCTTACAGTGAATATGGTTGCCAATAAATAATTTTAAAACATATCTAACTATGTTACGTGGACAACAAATATTAAGTTAATGCAGAAATAAATATATGAGAACATGTGTTAGAAATTCTCCCTTTTTATTTTTTTCTTAACCACAAAAACTGATAAATACAAGTACTTCACATTAATATTGTAAACTAAGATTTCCTACATACTAGAATGACACACAGATGACATAATCTCACATTCTATTCACTATGAAATAATTTAAAAGACTGTTTTATTTGTAAGAAGATAGAAGAAAAAGGATGTTATTTTAATAAAAACTGTGGCATAACTCTTTGACCCGAAACTTACTTTGAAACTTATTATCCACAACAAAATTTAAGGTGACAAAAATTAAAAACTAAAAAAATAAATAAACAAAATTAAGATGAAATAGTAATATAATTGAAGAAAAATACAATTACCTGTATATTGATTCTTTCCGAGAATCTAATTTAGAGCTACCATCTAACCTTTCATATTTGTAATCCCTCATCACCAATAATTCTTCAAGCATGTCTAAGATAGAAGTAAATGTAGAAAAAATCAAAACCTAAAGGGAAAAATATTGAAAGTAAGTAGAATTCAAGGACCTGTTATAATACTTAAATAATAATAATGATAGTAATTAAACTAAATATTTAACCCTTTGTAGCGGCAAGCTTGGGGTAGCTGATATGCCCATGTGTCGGAGTATATTTTACTGAAACACGGCTTTACTCGTATCATATATTTAAAATACTTTTTCAGTTATTTTTATTTTATTTTATTCTATTTTTTTGGTTTATTATCTATTGTTACTTTTACATTAGTCTCTGTTGTTATTTTCACATACAATTTATGGAAGAAACATCGGTTATACTGATATAATAATTTATTATTAATTATTTTATGTTTAATTTTAATAAGGCTTAAGTCAAAAATTTTTTTACATTATTTAGTTACTCTGTAATCACAGTATGAATCAGGTCATAATATGTTCTAGGGGATAATGGCCTTTGGCAAGAATTGGGGTCTCTTGAAACCAGAAGGCTAAATACTTACTCTTTGTCATCTTTTGGAAGATGTAGTAACTGCACCTTTCTATACTCCGATTGATGATTCTAATGTTTCCTTAGATTTAATTTTTCATAAACAGTTAAATGGTTTTAACTAGAAAAGAGTGAGGTAGTACTGGACCGCTACAGCTGCAGTATGTCAAGCTCCCATTGCACTAACAGTAGTATGGTGAACTAAATTTCTTTCTTAAAGGAGATCAAACCTATACTATTTTCACTCAAAGCAGTGGAAGATGTACCCATCTCTGTATTAAGATATTGATCCTAATCATAAATTAGACATACTGTAAGGCCTTTCGTAGGGTTACTATGAATAGGTGGGGCTGGGCAACAGAAATATTGAACCAAAATTTACTCTACAAATAAAATGAAGTAGTGGGTTTGTTCCGGCATTATATATTCGTCAAATCTCTCGGCAGATGTTGTCATTAGTGGCTGATCATCAAGTGCGTGTAAATGCATCTTGATGAGATACATGCAGTTGTGAGTTTTATGCAATGGTACCATCTTAAACCTACTATCGACAGGCTTGAGGATGGTACCATTACATCAAAAATGCTTCCCACATGTAATCAACATTCAAACACTCATGACTGCATCTACTGAACAAATTTGATCATAAATAAAATGTATTTACAAGACAATATGAATAAATTAAATAATGAATACCTTGTGTTTCCTTTCCTTCAATCGAGACAAAAGACCATCAAGCACAATGACTTTCCCAGAAGTAGATATAATTCCCTCATCTACCCTCAATATGGTTGAACCTGGAAGAACTGGCATCTGAATTAGATAAGGATGATTTACTGCCTTCCTTAACAGCATAGTAACATTGGTAATTTTTAAATTCAAGTGATACTGATCTAAACCACCATCAATGACTAGAGTATCCCTGCAAAATGAAATAAAACAAATTATTAGATATCTTTACAATGAAGAAAAATGACAATGTAAACAAGAATTTTATTACTATACTTAATTGGTATACAAAACCTCAATCTTTCGATTTCAGCTTTCAGTACACCTCCTTATAACCATCAGACATTTACTTAGCACTGTTTGATGTATTATAAAAAACAAAAAAAAAAAAACCACAGCAATAATCATTTTTTTGTGTTTCCTATACCTTTTCTTAATGGAGCTATTAGATAATACAGATAAACGAGTAAGGCTTACAGAAAATTTACAATTCAAATAAGGTGAAAAACTAGAAGTGAACTCAATAAGAATAGTTGACCAAGGAAGATTGTTGGAGGTTTTATTATCCCTTGCTAATTTCAATATCTTAACTTCCTTATTTCAATTTCTGTTATTTGCCGAACCCTCAGTTCCTTTTCGTTTTACAGTTTTTTTCATTATTTTTTCTAATCCTCATGAAAGCCTAAAAATAGGGCCAAAACATTGGCATAATTTTACCTAATTTGCTACCAACCTTATCTAACTAGGGTGGGACAAAGGATTAAATTTAGTGACTTCATCACTACATAAATTCCTATTGCTCAGGTGGGAATCAAACCCACAGCTCTAGGTTTACTAAGTTTATTAAGGCCATTGCCTTAATTCACATGGCTAGGCCTGAGCCCGAGATAAAATTCCATATATATTTTTTTTCTCTAACAAATATTATTTAAGCTATGTTTTAGTTTTCTGTCCTTAGATGACCTCCACCACTACTCATATAATTTTCATTTAAAGCAACTCTATGAATAAACATCTGATGTTCAGCTTAAATTATAAGTCATGTTTACATAGCATTCTTATTACGGGAATGATATATAGAATAAAATGTGGGGTGACATCAACAGCTTGGGATTACAGCATTTGGGAAATCTGCATAGTATATACAATACCTGTCATGAACTTCTATTATTGCAATTCATCCGTTGATTCAAATAATAAATTTAAACAGTAAAGTTAATGTAGTTAAAATTTAACTTTTTGATACAAAACTTCTTACTCTCAGACGAGAAAGGGATCTATTAGGCTCACATTATTATTTCTATTACTAATAAAATATATAAACATATATTAACTAACATTTCCTCTTTTTCTTCATGCCTAGATGTTTCAAGGAAACTGTGTTCATTTTTTCTCAAAGCTGATTTTCTCTTGACCTTTGTACCATCAGGATTATCTTCAATTATCAGACTCTCATCCTAAAAATTGACAATATGTCATTAATTATAACAATAACCTATTAAAATTATATTATTTATTAACGTCCACTTTTTGCCACTGAGGCTAATTGGGACGGTTTACCACCCTTTTCTAGCCAGGGTGGGATTTTATTTAATGAATTCCGTCACTAAATAAATTCCTATTTGCCCAGACGGGAATCGTTCTCGCCACTCTAGGTTTACCATGTGAGATTAAAGCCAATGCTTTAACTCACATGGCTAACCTGAGCCCCCAATAACTTATTAAATAGGTCATTAATTATTATAATAAAACAGACTCAGTAAAAGGGTTCTTTAAAAACATATTTTAAAAAAAAAAGTGGAGGCAATTAATATGTAAAATAATAGTTGAGGAGTATTGAAAAAGTCTTACACAAAATATTCACTCCAGAATACCTTTTTTAAGAATAAAAACTAACTGAATTTTTATAAGAATGTAAAACAGTTTAATAATGAATACCTTGTCAGATTTTAGTAAATTGAGAATAGATCTATCAAGAATTCCTTCATAAAGTTTTCTCTGAATCGATGTAAGTGGGCAATACACTAGAACTTCTTTTTTTGGAGGCAAAAATAAATTGACTTCTGACTTAACACGCCTAAGGAGAAATGGAGTCAATATCTAAAACAAAAAAATAAAAAGCACATTTCAATAGAAAAAAAAAAACAATAATTTATAGACCAAAAATAATAGGAATGTACTAAGTAACTCATTAAAAGTCTGCATAAACTAGGCAGATTTTCCACATGCTGGTATGACGCACTAGTGATCTTATCACACCTTATATTCTTTGTTTCTAAACTAAGTCTAAATAGTAATAATAGAAATTTACTGAAGACTAAAACAAGAAAATACAAATAACTCTCTTAATATTGTGGGTTAAAATAAAAGTCCGTCATGCAGGGGCTAAAAGCAGATTACCCACGTGAAGTTTTACAATAGAGAAATCTGCCTACTAATAATGGCAGTAGTAAAGAATCTCTAAACCAATTCACAAGGGAAGAACAGTTACGGAAACGCCCGAACTAGCTTTCGGTGGAAAGTCTCGAATATGGCCGACTTCTGCCGACCACTCACACAATACAAATGCAAATATCTCAGTTAATATTCAAGATACAGAATAAATGTATAGAACAATATTTATAGTAAATTTAATTTGCAATAAGATTGATTCTATACAATTTTTTGATCCGACGCATAATAACGGAGATATTTGGAATTTTCGAGTCCCCTCTATTCCTAGTCCAATTTCAGTCATTAACAAATGTCGTTAGTGTTAAATAAAACGGTTAAATATTGAGGAAGGCATAGATCACATAACATCATAATTCATGACATAATCATCACACAACATATTCGTATGTACCTCACATAGTAAAGGTCTGTTGAAAACAATATTTGATATTTAAGCTTGAAAAAAGATGTTTCATGATGTATTGACTTATTGTTAACAAACAATAAATAAATGTGGGCGTTTACTGAGGTTTGAAAATTAAAAAAGTCAGTCATGCAGGGGCAGTGTAAACTAAGCAGATTTCCCTCGTGAAGATTAATATACCTAAATACTGCTAACACAAGACCATCGTGAATATTAAGTGAATAAATGCAAACGGTAATAAAAAAATCTTTCCCCTCCTGGCCGAAAGTGTCTCAAATGTAAACAAACAGTTTTGCCAATGGCTGACCGAATAGAAAACCATTAACTGAAACCTATCAGAATATAACATATTCAATTTATTGAAAACTATGTACTATACATAGTACTGTAATATATAATGAATCAGAATAATTTGTATCTCAATCAAGCAAATTTAATAGTGCAAGAATTTAAGAAGGTGGGGGAAGGGGTCACAAGAACATATTTTCATCTATCTTGTATAATAAAGGTCTCTGGAAAACAATATTTGGTATTTAAGCTTTGAATAATGTGATTTATTATATAACAGAGTATTGTTTATGTAACACGAGTAGAAGTGGAAGTTTACTGAAGGCTGAAAACTGAAAAATGCAAATATCTCGGTTAATAGTCAAGATAAAGAATAAATGTATACAACAATATGTATAGTAAATTTAATTTTCAATAAGATTTATTCTATACACTTTTTCGATCCGACTTATAGTAACAGAGATATTTTGAATTTTCAAATTTCTCCCCCTCTAAACCCGTACAAGTTCAATGAGAACAATATTTGGTATTTAAGCTTCGAATAATCTGGTTTATTATATAACAGAGTATTGTTTATGCAGTGTCAGTAGAAGTGGGGGTTTGTTGAAGGCTCAAAACTGAAAATATCTCGGTTAATATTCAAGATACAGAATATATGTAGATAACAACATTTATAGATCTTTTAATTTGCAATAAGATTGGTTCCATACAAATTTTCGATCCCATGTACAGTAACAGAGATATTTCGAATTTTCAAAACCCCCCACTGGTCCAATTTCAGCCGTTAACGAACTTGATCTTTCTTTTTGCATGAAACGACTAAATATTGAGTTTGGTAACGATCAAACAAAAATTGTGACTGCTAGAGTGGTAACAGACAAATATATAAATACATAGATATCTCTCTCTCTCTCTCTCTCTCTCTCTCTCTCTATATATATATATATATATATATATATATATATATATATATATATATATACACAGTTTTGAACGGACCTCATTTTTGTCATCTACTAGGTAGGTTCGATGGACATTTGAAGAAAAATTTTTAAAATTGTGTCATGAGTACGACCTCAATATCTGATTTCCCTGAAGGTAAATCTGCTAAAATGCAAATTTGTTATATGAATCTATAGTTTATGGGCAGAGTCAGCAAGGAGTCCTTGGCTTCAAGCCCTAGTCAATTAAAATAAATTTCTAGAATATAAAAAATACTGAAAAGTGGCATTAATGTATTGGAAACGGAAATAATTGAATATAAATTATGCAAATTGATAAAAATTAATTAAACATAAATAAATATAAATGACAAACCTGATGTAAAACAGTAAGAATTTTATCTTTCCTTTCTTGCTCGAATAATGCCTTTGTGATATCACCCCTCTCAATGTCCTCAATTTGAAACCAAGCTTGAAAGGCATCGAGAGAATCAAATATGTCAGGTAATAAGAAATGAAGGAGTGACCACAGCTCAGAAAGATTATTCTGTAAGGGAGTCCCAGTCAGTAGCAGTCTGTTGACAGTTTTAAATGAACTGAGGACTCTGAAAGAAAGAAATGTAAATATAAAAAATATGTATATTATGTAATATTTTATTGTGTATTTGAATTGGTCGCCACTTTCTCATTGGTGGTTTCACTAATGAGGATTTTCAATTGATGATATGAATTCTCCGCGTATTCTTACTGTCATTTGGCTTTGTTTTTTAGTTACGCCATTCAGATGAAGCATAAATAACTAATCCTTTAACTTTATCAAATAAATAAAATGTTTTTGGAGGGAGTTCTTCTTCATTACTTTATCATGGAGGAAAGTAGTGCCCAAGCCATCGATTTTTATTGGATGTTTATGGAGGGCATGCTCTAGCTGAGTAAATATGTAAGAAGTGGTTTACACGAAGTGGTAATTTTGAGAAGAAATGTTTGAGTCATTGATTGATGAAGATCCATGCCAAACGCTTAAAGATTAGGCTGAATCATTAGGAGTTGACTTTCAACAAACAATCAGCAAACACTTGAAAGCAATGGGTATGATCAAAAATAAGGAAAACAATTTTTTTTAAAATAAGGAACAACAATTTTTTTTTTCTCAATTAAAAAAAAAATTAGCTACTAATTAATTCATGCACCCAATAATTGAAAATGAATATTTTTAAAAATATGTTTTAAAATTAAAAAAATTGGCAAATCACTTCCATGTGATTGCCATCAATAAATTGATAAGAAATGACTTTATTTTTTTTTTCTAAACTGAGACCCACCTATATTAATGACTGTTTCTCACACCTGATGAAAAAAATGACCACAATACACTGACAAAAATCTGATGTGCACAACACATGACTTCCTAGTATTCCCATTAATATATTATATATATAACATTTTTACATCCTTGAAATGGAGGAAGAATTGTAAGCTCAAAGAACTTTGATGTTCAAATATGAACATAATTATCTGATATGGCCCATTTTGACTAGTTTTAGTCTGTACATACATAATTCCAAAATCATTAGTATTGGAATGTTGAAATTTCATATTTTGGACTGTTATATTTTCTAGTTGTATACCTCCCCTTTTGTTAATTGAAATCAGCTAAAGAGAAGGTTAAGAGGAAGGAAAAAAAAAAAATCCAAATTTCTCTGTACAAAACTTTTAAATGTGACACTTATTGTTTATCATGGAAAGTTCTATAAATTTTGGTCTATAAAATGCTTTGATCAGATACATTTAGGATAAATCATATATGACTTTTAAATGAAGGCATATTTAAATTAAGGCCATCAAAACAATTGCATATATATATATATATTTAATTTAATATAAGTACGAGGTTGTCATTGTGCTGTCCACTTAAAATTTTAACTACCTTTTATTAAAATTATTTCAATTAAAAATGATAAACAATATCTCTGTCTTAAAGCACTGGTACAAAAAATATCATATATCATGAATTATAGTTTTTTTTTTGTTTTTGTTATAATAAGCGAACACAGTTGTTACAAATCCAATGTATCCGTAATAGGTGCAAAGAACTTGGCCAATTTTTATTTTCAACCTGCTCTAAACCTCCCCACTAGCCATTAGTCAATTTTACTCAACAGGTACGGTGCATAAGTAGAAGTTGCAGCCAGTTCTGTTTATGAAATGACAATAGTCTATGACAAGTTTCTTTTTAAGTAATGCATGGTACGTACAAAAATACTTATGCCATGTCGAACATTGACAAAAAGGATCTAGTGATGGTCAGAATGGGTAATTCCATTGGAATCTGAAAGCCAAATTTTTTTAAGATTACAACTGGCTAATCTGTACAAGGAAGTAAAAAGAAATGAACAAGATATTGTAGTATGTGCCGACATAAGAAAGGAAAGCCTAACACAACAATAAAAGATTCTCAGATACAAACAGGTCAGTCGAACATTCATACTATTTTACAATGAGTTATAGACTTATTGATGCCAAAAATCAAAAAGCAGAACAAAGCATGCCATAAATAGTATATTAAACCTTAACATTGGTCTATTAGATACATAACCTAGAGTTAGTTTGGCTCCTAGAATATTGTTGCGAAAATTAAATACATAAATAATCCTTCAGAGAGAGGGTCGCGTATTTGGGAAGTGTGAGATAGATCAAAAAAGCCGACAGTGGGTCGGGCCCCTACTAGACCTGTCTAGTCCAGCGTCGAATGGCCCAGCCAATTCCCCTTTGATGTATGCCAACGACTTATATAAAGAGCCGGCCAGCCAAAGCAAGTCACTTTATTCTCACCTGTCTTGATCAGTGCTACAGTGCGACTTAGTGCAGTGTGATAAAGTGTTTATATGTGAAGAACAGTGTTGTGCCGTGACTGTAAGTAAAAGTTTAGTGCAATGTTTAAGACAGTGCAGTGCCATCTTTTTGTGAATTTCAGTGACCGTGAGTGAATTATTGGACTGTGACTCATTGAAGAACAGTGACGCAATCAGTGCATACTGTGAGTAGTAATTAAGAACAATTAACCAAGTATATTGTGCATTGTTAAATAAATTGTGCAGTGATAAAAAATGTGAAACTTGAGAGTGTTTAATTTTGCAATCCAAAAGAACTCTTATTAACAATGTTTATTACTGGTTTTGGTAATAAAAACATAACAATATCAATAGTCATGTGTTAATGAGTGAAAAACCAAGTTTCACAGCTGTAGATCACAATAAGTCTATGATTGATTGAGAATACATCTTGGACAACCAACAGTTACTACTGGGTAATGTTATCACCAAGAGCGCCATTTATGAGTAAATGATAAACTGACAGCCACTCCAAAGGAATAGAAAATTGACAGACCTGGGCTTAAAATACTTTCCTAAGAGCCCTTTCTGCCAAAAAATGGAGAGGGAACTTACTGCAATAAATAGATTGCCAAAAGTTAAAAATTATAATGATGCAAATGGGCTGTTGCCTTAAAATGAGAAATTTACTTCAATTATAAAAAAAATTTAAAAGGAATGAGAGAATAATTTACTTACTTAGCAAGTTGTGTTTTATGATTTTTTAGGCGATGTCCCTCATCAACAATGATATACTTCCAATGGCAACGTATCATGAATTGTTCATCTCTAATAGGAATTTCGTATGATGTAAGAATAACAGGAAAAACTTTCTTATTATTAAGTAGAACTCTATTTCGAAAGCCTCTTCTTAATGGAATTCTCTCCTTTTCTGGCCCATGGTACAATATGACTGGTAACTGAAATGATATAACAGTAGATTTATTTCACCTGAATTGAATGGGGCAGTAGATTATGATAGCCAATGACCCATCTCTAAAATAATTATTCAGCACGTAAAATAAACAAATATATAGGCAAAAATTGAGCTGTAATACGCTCTTACTGCATTTTTAACAAAATTCCATATATATGCCATATATTTTGCAGATGTGAAGACAGAGGTCATGGAATTCATCTATATATATATAAAATTGTAACCTCTGTCTGTACATTAATTTTTTTCGCGAATTTTCACGATAACTTTTCGTTTCAAATGTCATAGACACCATAACTGCATTTTGTTTCTTTCGTGTGAGTTGGTTTGTTTGTTAACTTTTCACGCATAAACGGCTGAACCGAATTTTATGAAACTTGGTATGTATATTACTACTAACCCAACTTAGACTTTAGGCTATATTAATATCCTCTGAGACGAACAGGAGTGGGGGTTATAAGGGAAGCCAGAAATTAAAAATAGCGATATTTCGTTTCCTATTAATTTTTCGGCAAATGTGAATATAACAAAAGTTGTTTATTTTGTTATTTAGAGTAACATTTGTTATATACTTTTTTTTCATATACTGAATTATAAACGAGATATACGCTAAAACCTATAGAGGAAGTGAACAATTTTATTTGGGACAAAAGACCCAACCGAAATAAATAAAACTCGGTATGTGTATTAGCACTAACGCTTTCATTATAACAAGCCATACCAACATTTCTAGGGAGTGGCAGGAGTGGGGGTTGTAAGGGAGGCCTGAATTTAAAATAGCGGTATTTCGTTTTCTATTCGTTTTTCGGCCAATATGAACATAACAAAAGTTGTTTATTTTGTTATTTAGAGTAACTTTTGTGATATTCATTTTTGTCTTTTAACAATGTATAAACGAGATATACACTATAAACTAAAGCGGGAGTCAACTATTTTATTGGGTGCTAACGATTGAACCGAACTTAACAAAACTCGGTATGTCAATTAGCATTAATTCTTCCATGATTATAAGCTATATTAAAATGTTTAGGTTAGAAAGGGAGTGGGGGTTATAAGGGAGGCCTGAAATAAAAATTCGCGATATTTCATTGTCTATTTGTTTTTCGACAAACATTCACATAACAAAAGTTGTTTACTTTGATATTTAGATTAACTTTTGTTTTATACATTTCTCCAGGAACAATGTGTGGAGAAAGTAATTTGCTTAGAAATATTGATATGCTCACAATTTATTCCTATTTGAACTATCAGGTACCTCAGCTGGAAAAATTAATTCAATCTATGTTACTATTTTGTCCTGAAATCTATGCATAATGCACAGGAGACGGGAAATATGACAATTTGGAGGACAGTGAATACTTACATAAAAAATTAATTTTCTTATTAACAAATGCCAACAACGGGTATTAACCCTAAACACTGGGACGGGTAAATGCCATAAGGTACTGATGTGTTAGACGTGAATGGCCATGTCGCAATCGAGCAAGAACCACTTCTTCTCTTCTTGAACTTCGATTACTTGATGGCCATTCCACCGTTGTATTTTTGATTTCCCTTAATTTGCAATCTATTGATAACCATTCTTGTTCCCAGTTTTGTACAATCTTGTTTTTGTAGTAATGTAGTGCGTCAGTTAGTGTTATTTGAGTTATGTCGATGTCACTTTTGGTTGTTGCAATTTTGGAGGTGTATCAATAATTGTGCTCTCAGTTATACCAGTTTGCCCAGGTAACCAAAATAAAGTGAGTTTCTTATTTTTTAACTGTAAATTATAAAGAGTGTCCTTTATATTCGTTATCATGGGATTATAGGTGTAAACCGACAAGAGTTTTTGCAAACAACTCAAGGAGTCTGTAAATAATGTGACGTTGTTGTGTGGTGCATTGTTAATTTCTTTGAGTCCCAAATGTATCGCTGCTAGTTCAGCAGTGTAGAGCTATTTGGGAGACGAAGCATGTGAACAGAGTTTTCTATAATGGCGGCTGAACCGCATTTGTTATCATATTTAGAACAATGAATATAAAATAAAATTATCATAAGCAAAGGAAAATGAATATAAAATAAAACGTCGGTAAAAACAAAAAGCCAGTACTGACCTGAGGAGCAAACTTCTGGAATTCAAGTAACCAATTAGGTAAAGTTGAAAGTGGGCCAACAATAAGGAATGGCCCGTGTATATTATTCTCATAAAGATGGCAAATAAGTGCAATTATCTGGACTGTTTTACCAAGACCCATTTCGTCAGCCAGAATTCCATTCATTCCAGTTTCAAACAAAATCTGGAAAACGAAAAAAAAAAAAATTAATTGATAGTACAATGAGAACTACCCTCATCAGTTTATTATATTTTTCTCTTTTTCACTTCCATGGCAGTGTTGTTGTCATTGAGAACTTCAATTCCAAAGCCTTTTTCTTCTTTTAAAAGATTACCCTCAAGGGAATGGATTGGATGGATCTCAATAGCTTTTATAAATACATACACATACATAAAATATATCCTCTCATGATAAATGGAGCCATGGTGTGTAAATACAATGGCTCAGTCATCATGATTATATATGGAGTTATATATAATTTTGAACGGACCTTATCTTCATCATCTCCTGGGTATGATCGATAGACATTTGAAGAATTTTTTCGAAAATCTTCACAGTTGTCATGAGTACAACCTCAATAGCTGACTTCCCTTAAGGGAAGACTAAAATTCAAATATCTCTATTATTATTCAATAAAGAAAAATGTACATAACATTTATGTAAGTGCAATAAAATTCGTTCTATCCAATTTTTCAATCCGACGTATAACTGATATTTCGAATTTTCAAAAAAATCCCTCTAAAATCCCCCACCCCACTTATGCAATTTTACTTATTAACGAACTTAATTTCAGTCTGGAATTTGGGTTCAATTCCAAGTAGGAGGTGAACATTTTTTATTTCAAATAAAAAATAATTGAATTAATAACTACTTAGTTCCTGACAGTGCAATCTCCCTAAAATTGAAATACAACACAGTTGCATCTTCAGGCCACAACTACACTACTGTATCTTCAGACAACACCCAGTAATTGCTCCTGAACAGGAAATCCTGATCTCAACATGAGTGGACAAGGGAATGAAGAGGTAAAGGACATTCAGTAGATTCCTACTGCTCTTTAAATCAAGACATCCAACAATAATTCTATACATGTATGAGAAAATAAAGATGAGAGAAGCCATCCCTTCTTAGTCAAGAGCATACATAAGCTGACAAATGATAGGTATTAGTCAGATGAGCATGCAGACTACAACTATAAAATACAGTGCTTAACTAATTATTAAGCAAACTAACACCTGTATCTACACTTCCCACATTATAATTAGAAAATTGCAAAATGTAATGAAAATATCCAGAAGACTATACAGAACAGGATGTAAAGTGACTACACTGCATAAAATATTGACATTTATCCAATTTATGTGACAATCAATCGTGGATAATGATAGTGGTAATAAATTATCTGTACTAACCACAAATAAATTAAAAAGCATTGCAATATCAATTTAAAAAAAGTCCGTCACGCAGGGGCTGCATAAACTAAACAGATTTCCCACTGAAAGTTTACAATAGATAAATATTCATACAGGTAACACAGCCGTGAATGCTCAGTAAATGTACAATACAAGGCTGAATTGTAAACAAACAGGCAAGCCAACCTCGTAGCGCTGCATTAATAGACAGGAAAGACAAACAATTAATGAAATATATTTGAATAAGACATATTAATTTTATTGAAAACAATTTACTGAAGCTAGTGGTGTAATTTGTAATGAATCAGAATCATTTTTATCTCAATCACTCAAATTTTAGTAATCCAAAAAAAAAGAAGGGGGGGGTCAACAGAACGTATTTGCATATATCTCACAAAGTAAAAGTTCAATGAAAACAATATTTGGTATTTAGGCTTCAATTAATATTTTTTTTAATATAACAGAGCATTATTTATGTAACACTAGTAGAAGTGGGGGTTTACTGAAGGCTGAAAACTGAAAAATGCAAATATCTCGGTTAATATTCAAGATAGAGAATAAATGTATATAACATTATTTATAGTGTATTTAATTTTCAATAAGATTGATTCTATACACCTTTTCAATCCAACTTATAGTAACGGAGATATTTCGAATTTTCGAAATTCTCCCCCTCTAAACCCCCCCCCTCCCCCTGGTCCGATTTCAGCCGTTAACGAACTTGGTCTTTCTTTTTAAGTAAAACGACTAAATATCGAGTTTGGTAACGATTACACAAAAATTGCGACCGCTAGAGCGGTAACAGACAAATATATATACAGGGTGTCCCCAAACCAAACGGCCAAACTTCAGGGATCGATAGAGGATCGAAAAACTAAGAAAAAAAGTCCTCTGGCATATGCCTCGTTTTCGCTTCGTTTTTGAGAAAATCACAAAAAACTGAAAATAGTTGTGCAAAAAGTGTATTTTTTTTTTAATAATGTATTTAAATTACAAAAAACTATTGGCTTTTTGATTAAGCTTAATTTTTTAATTTACGAGGAGTAAATTTAGAAAACATGAATATTCTCACGCTTTCCTTATCAATAAAACGTCTAGGTTGAGTGTTTAAACTTAAAAAGAAAGGATTAAAATGTTTACTATCATTTTAATCCTTTTTGGGGGGAATCCAGCCTCGCATTCTCACATTAGTGGTGTTGCTAGTAGTGTTCATCAGTGAAGTCAACTAATATGGCTAGATTTACCAACGCTGAATACGCGGACATAGTCTACGTCTACGGATTCTGCGATGGCAATGCACGTCAGGCAGTTCGGGAATATCGCAGACGGTTTCCTGACCAAGAAACCCCACACAGAGGTGTTTTTACCAGCACTTTCAGAAGGCTTCGAGAGACTGGGTCCTTCTCATGTAATCGTCGTGGAAACCGTATGCAGGCTCCGATGGAAGCCGACCTGAGGCGGAGGGAGAGGATACTGAGGCACTTCAATACCAACCCTAGCACAAGCGTCCGGAGAGCTGCTTCAGTTCTAAGCATACCAAAGACAACCATTTGGCGCACATTAAGGGCTGACCGCAGGCATGCTTACCATGTACAAAAGGTACAAAATTTAATACCCGCTGATTATCCCCGCCGATTAAATTTTTGTAATTGGTACAAAGAACAATTGCAAAACGATGTAAACTTAAGTTCGAAAGTAATCTGGACGGACAAAGCGACTTTTACACGTGCGGGCATATTCAATCAAAGAAACTACCACCTTTGGGCACATGAAAATCCCCGCGCTGTTAGAGAATTTCACTACCAGCATGAGTTTTCTGTAAACGTGTGGGTCAGTCTTTGTTATAATCGCATAATAGGTCCCATATTTTTACCTGCTCGACTTCACGCTGAAAGTTATCATCTATTCCTGGAGAATGACTTACGGGCACTTTTGGAAGATATCCCTTTGGAAACAAGGCTTGAGAGCTGGTTTCAACTCGATGGTTGTCCTGCATATTACGGAAGGGCCATACAAGACTGGTTGGACATCAACTACCCATGTCGCTGGATAGGACGAGGTGGGCCGGTGCCTGGTGCCTTGACCTCCCCGGCCTCCGGACCTCACGCCACTAGATTTCTTCGTGTGGGGATACGTCTACCGAGAGCACAAGGGATGACCTCATCGAGCGCATCCGAATGGTTTGCAACCAGCTCACCGCAGAACAATGTTTGGATGCAGTGCGATCTGTGAGTACGCGATGTGATGCGTGTATTGCAGCGAGAGGCAAGCACTTCGAACAACATTTACGTTGACGCTTTAGAAATTAACGATGTAATTTTAGAGAAGGTAAAACCAATCAAAATTTTCAGGTTGTTTTTTCTCACTAAGGTAGACCCATATAAAAACTGAAACATTTATGTTTTCCAAGTAAGAATATTTAATTATTTTATTAATTTTCTAAATTTTTAATCTTTTTTTATGTTTTAATCTTCAGTTATTGTTCATAATGTTATCTACTTTAAATAGGTAATTTTTTTTATACTATGAATATTTGAATAAAAAGTATTTATTATTTTTTCTTAATAAAAAATAATTTTTTTTTCAATTACCTTTCTGTTAGTATAAGATTAGAATACAATAATTGTATTGGAATAACATTTATTGCTAAAATTCATTCAAGGAATAAAATCCGCTCTTCCATTGGTCTTAACTAGTTTTTGCACAACTATTTTTAGTTTTTTGTGATTTTCTCGAAAACGAAGCGAAAACGAGGCATATGCCAGATGACTTTTTGTTTTAGTTTTTCGATCCTCTATCGATCCCTAAAGTTTGGCCGTTTGGTTTGGGGACACCCTATGTGTGTGTGTATATATATATATATATATATATATACAGTTTTGAACGGACCTCATTTTCGTCATCTCCTAGGTAGGACCGATGGACATTTGAAGAAAAAATATTCGAAAATTCCGTCGTGAGTACAACCTCAATAGCTGATTTCCCTTAAACATAAATAAATAATAGTAACTTAAAAATACCTTTAGCCAATTCAAGCCATCTAGTTGATAGTCCCTAAGAGCAGCACCTTCTAGAAGTTTAGGTTGTCGGGCAGGCACTTCAATTCCAAGCCCCGTAACTCTGGTTTCTTCTTTCTCTGTACTATTTTTGTCTTTATTCATTTCAGATTCTGATTTCATAGAGAATTCTCCATTTCCATTAAAACCACTCTCACCATGGCTTGAGTTCTAAACAATAAAAGAAAAATATAAAACTTTTTAAGGTTTTATAAAGGAACAATGGTTTAAATTTATCAATGGAGGTAATTTCCAACCAATTTTTTTTTAAAATAGTAAACGTAAACTGTTAATTTAGGTAGTTTACATAAGGGATTGAACAGATATTTTATTGTTCATTTTCTCTGAATGCAGCTTTCTAAAAGAAGAGTTGAAAGTTATTACAATAGTTATGGACTATTTCTTTTATTTTAAGACAAACTCACCTTTACAGGTACTGCTGCCTCAGAATCGGTTTTTCTTTTCTTGCAAGCCATAACTATCTCCTGTAATCATTTAAATAAAATAATTGAAACATTAAAATATAATATGTTAATAATAAAATTGTATAATGTAATGTAAATGGAAACAATTCTACGACTAATGCTTACTTCTGAATAATCTTCAATCAAATCTTTTTTTCTCTTGGCTCCCTCTTTACCTTTAGTCCCCTTTGTGCTGTTAAAAAAAGGAAAACACATTAACAATGGAAATGTCATTTAGTTTCAAAAGTTAATAACTATTCTAACTTATTAGTTAATTATTATATTACTTATTTAAAATTGCTAACAGATTTAATCCCATGCAATTGGGATTCGGTTTATATAATATTGCTAATCTATATTAGTACTATTTTATGAATATAATTAATAACAAGTTTATGACGAAAAAAAAAATTACTTTCTCAGTTAAACAAGAACAATTATAAAAATAAAATGATTTTACTCAACCATAATAAAGAACAATTACAGAAGCTCTTTTTTTTTTTCTGTTTCTTTTTTATAATTACATAAATATACACTGAAAATGAATAAAGGAAACAAAACAAATCTTACAGAAAAAATGTGTATTATAAAAAATAATTATAATATTGCAAAACTAATATTGATTACTTTAATTTAACAATACTGGCAGTATTTTTATAAGGACCATCAGATTGTCTCGAGGTGGAACTTGGAACCAATTATCATTCTATGTGTATGTATATATATATATATATATATACAGTAGAGCGTCGATTATCCGAACTAATGTTGTCAGAGGTGGTTCGGATAATCAAAATTTTTATTTATTTTGTGTTTATTTATTTTCTTATAAATAATAAGGAAAAGGGAGATCTAAAATAACTTCGTAAAAAAAACAAGTTTGTTAATTTATTTAAACATAGTATGTATGAGCATAGTGAAGAAACGAGTGTTATGAAATACATACATACATATGTATAAGTTGTCTAATTGAGCTACATGTACAATACAAATACAGTGTACACCTCACAAAGAACGGTTTGAAACTGAAAGTAAGCTATCCACAACTAGTTATATGAACAGAAAGGGTTTCACAGAATCTAATGCAATGAACAAATTAGGTAGTGTATACAGTTCTAAGTAAACCAATGCTATTCAAGTCTAATTTCATTGAACACACATTGAACCAGATACAAAATATGTAAGGAATCAGTTTCTGAGAAATAATTAATGATGGCTTCCAACGTTTTGAGAAAAATAATTTTATTTTTGTTTAATTTTATTCAAAGTAACAATAATTAAAACATACCAATAAGTAAATTAAATGATCACTGTAATTAAAATTACACATTAAAAGAAAAAAAAAAACTGGTTCCGATAATTGACGTTCGGATAATCGACGCTCCACTGTGTATATATATATATATATATATATATATATATATATATAAATACTAGCTCAGATACCCGGCTTCGCCTGGGAATTGATTTGAGGCCGAATGGTGATGGTATTTTTTTGGCAAGGCTTTACTTTGCACAATATTTTGACATTTACCCGTCCCAGTGTTTAAGGTTAATACCCGTTGTTGGCATTTGTTAATAATAAAATTAATTTTTTGTGGAAGACTTCACTGTCCTCCATATTGTCATATTTCCCGTTTCCTGTGCATTATGCACATGATTTGAATTAATAAGGACAAAATATTAACATACATTTTGAATTCATTTTTCCAGGTAAGGTACCTGATAGTCCATATTGAAAAGAATTGGTCAACAAATTTCTCTAAATAACAAAATAAACAACTTTTGTTATGTGCATATTTGCCGAAACCACAATAAGAAACAAAATATCACTATTATTAATTTCAGGCCTCCCTTATAACCCCCATTCCTGCCCGTCCCTAGAAATGTTAGTATGGCTTATTATAAGGAAGGTGTTAGTGCTAATACATATACCGAGTTTTATTTAGTTCCGTTGAGTCTTTCGTGCCAAATAAAATTGTTGACTCCCGCTATAATTATTAGCGTACAACGCCTTTATAGTTCAGTATTCGACGATAGTGTATATAACAAATCTTTCTCTAAATAACAAAATAAACAACTTTTGTTATGTGCATATTTGCCGAAAAACATATAGGAAACGAAATATCGCTATTTTTAATTTCAGGCCTCCCTTATTACCCCCACTCCTGCCCGTCCCTAGAAAAGATGGTATGGCTTATTATAATGAAGGTGCTAGTGCTAATACACATACCGAGTTTTATTTAGTTCTGTCGAGTCTTTCGTGCCAAATAAAATCATTGACTCCCGCTATAATGTTTGGCGTATAACGCATTTGTACTTCGGAATACGACATAAGTTATTCTAAATAACAAAATAATCAACTTTTGTTATGTTCATACTTGCCGAAAAAGCAATAGGAAACGAAATATCGCTATTTTTAACTTTAGGCCTCCCTTATAACCCCCACTCCTATTCATCTCAGAGAATTTTAATATAGCCTAAAGTCTAAGTTGGGTTAGTAGTAATATACATACCATGTTTCATAAAATTCGGTTCAGCCGTTTATGCGTGAAAAGGTAACAAACAAACAAACACACACGAAAGAAACAAAATGCAGTTATGGTGTCTATGACATGTGAAACAAAAAGTTATCGTGAAAATTCGTGAAAAAAATCAATGTAAAGACAGAGGTTACAATTTTATATATATATATATATATATATATATATATATATATATATATATATATAGATATATATATTCTCTTGCAAATCCATAATGCAAAGAGTGTATTTTAGTTTGAGTATACCACAGATAATGTTATTGACTGTGAATGTGATATGGTAATTACTAGGAGTTCTAATTTCAGCTATTAATTTATTGTTTAGAATACTTTATCCTGATTTTTCTTATTTTTCTAAATCTCAAGACAATAGTTGATTTCTTAGAATAAAAAGGATTTTGTTTAAATTTCCTTTTTGTTGTAATGGGTCCAGATTCAACCATAGATCTCCAGAATTTAAAGGTAAAGTAACTGCTATATCTGAGTTACCCAGTTAAATTTAACATTATTAGATTGCTGGTCAAGAACGACAAGTCGGTTATAGCATTATTCATGGGGAGAATTTTGTAGGACCTTTGATTTGGATATGTTAACAACTAGATCATTTAATTAAATTAATTACTTAATTAATACAGTTATATAAAATATGAGCACTCCTACTCATCTCATATTAACATTAAGCTGATAAATCTTGTGGAATGTCTTATTCCTAGCTTAAATATCAAATGTGGATTTCAATAACATTTACTATGAGAGATACATCCAAATATGTTTTGCAAGACATCATCAATTAAGATTTTACGTTCCTGACATAAAAATTTTAATTTCATCAATAACTTGCTCCATATTTAACCATTTCAACTGATACTAAAGCTCAAATCCGTTAATGTTGAGAACAATTCAGAGGGGAGTTAGAGAGAGGGATTTGAAAATTCCTAAAATCACAGTTATTATGGTCGGTTCAAAAAATGTTTAGTAAAAATATTTTTAAACATTTGATTCTCAATTGCTGTTCTATAAATTTTTCATAAATCGGATATTAAGCAAGTTGTTTGTATTTTCTTGTTTTCAGTATTCAGTAAATTCCCAATTCTACTCATTGGATGTTTACTTTGACTAACTGAGACACTGAACATCTCGTGTCCAATTTACAATTTAATTCCTGTTTTCATAAGACCTCGCTAAGATATAAATAGAGAATAGACCGCGAGATCAGATCACCAGTGTGTCATTCCAGCAAGTGGAAAACCTGCTTAATTTATGCAGCCCCCGAGTGATGGGGTTTCTTTCTGTGTAGTGAAAATGTCCTACAAAGTGAATTATACTAATAGGTTACTAGTGTATTGATAAGTAAATTAAATTAAATTAAGAAAATTATAACATACTTCTTCTCTTCTGCCATAAACTTCTTAACTTTTTCATGCATGAAGCCAGCATAAAACTGACTCTTTTCTAAAAGATGCATCAATCTTTTATATCTCAACAGTTTCATTTCTTCATCGTGCTTTTGTTTCTGGAAAATATATAGACCAAAATGCATAAGTTCTAAATAACGATTAGAGACAGTTTGATAATATAATTTATTTCACAACAGAGATATAAATTTTAAAAGCATATAAGGATAACCATTCTCCCAATTTAGGAGTATTTAATCAAGAGTCACTAATGGAAATATTGAAGAAATTTTTGTTTAATAAAATAACAATCGAGCAAATTTTGAGGACACATGAAAAAAGTCTGTCATGCAGGGGCTGAATAAACTAAGCAGATTTCCCACGTACTGGTAAGACAAACAAGTGATCTTATGTCAGCACATATTCTCTATTTCTAAGTAAAAAAAAAGCCATGAGTAGAATAGGCCGTTTAATGAAGTCTAAAAACAAGAAAGTACGAATAAATCCCTATTTGAGTTACAAAAAATTGTAGGCCGTCAATAGTTTAACAAGATTGGTTCCATCAAATTCAAAATTTCAAAATCAAAATTTTTCGATCCAACTTAAAGTAACGGAGGTATTTTGAACTTTTGAAATCCCCTCCCTAATACAGGTCTGATTTAAGCTAATAATATGAGCTACTAAAACTAAAAAATCCAAATATCTCGGTGAATATTCATCATAAAAAATATGTATATAACAATATTTATAGTTAATTCAATTTGAAATAAGATTGGTACTATACACTTTTTCAATCCGACATATAACAACAGATATTTTGAATTTTCAAAATTCCTCCTTCCCCTGATCTGATTCAGCCCTTAACGAATTTGATCTTTAGTTTTACATAAAACGTATACATATTGAGTTTAATGATACAACAAAAACTGTGACCGCTTGAACGGTAACAAACACGGAACTCATTTTCATCATCTGTTAGATAGGATCAATACAATAACTCCAGATTAAATACTTCTAAAATGGTATAATGATTATCCATATATGTTTTTGGATCCAATGAACTCAACTTTGAAAAAATTAAACTATAAGCACCATAATATTAACCACAACTAGCTTCAGTGAAACTATTGAGTCAATATACCTCATACTGTAATCGTAATTTTTCTTCTTCCCTTTCAGTCTTCCGATGGAGCTTCTCCTCTTCCTCCAGCATGGCGGGTGTAACAAGAGAACTATCAACTGAATTTTCATCGTATCCAGAGTCACCTAAAGATTAGAAGAATGTATCAGAATACTTTCATTTTGTTTATTACATTTTCCATTCATACAAACTTTCAACCAAAACTCTGTATTTTGTTTCAGAGTAAAGAGTTGTTGTTATACTTTGTAACTTATTATTCCGTTTTATAATATTTTAGTTGCTTTAGTAATGTGTTGCAAAGAACCGTTTTAGTTATTGGGTTGATCTTGGCAAAATAAAGTAAATTTGATATTTTTTATTTGTATGTACACAAATCAGCCATTTAAATCTATGTGAAGACATTTTCCTTTTCACAAAATTTATTTATACAAACTGTGACATCACAAGAAAAGCTTCTATTTGCTGATATAAATGGTTATGTTACTTCAGTTTATAAGAACAGGTGTCTTGCAATTGTGTTAGAGAAAGAATGGAGAAAACCTCTGATGAAGTGAAACTAACATTCCCAACCCATCTAGACCACCATCATCTTTTCCATATCCAGAGAAGCCAGATATATTATGGATTCCTATTTCAGATGTTTTCTGTGAGGTGAATTCTCTAACTCCAACAGGTCGAATGTATAGTCTATCTGAAGTAGAAACTCTAAAAGCACGGGAAGCTTTCTACCAGTTTTAACTAAACAAGTAACTCCATCCATCAAAAGTAATAAAGTTAATGATTTTTCTTTATTCTAAAATCTTTACAGATGTTAAATGTACTACTTAATAGAGTATGTGACAGTAAGGTAATGTGTAAATATTACTTCCGCCATACACAGCTGACTTAGATTAAAAGTAATGAACAAATGATTCTCATTGTCATTACTGTAATAGTAGATATACCAAACAGAGAACTTTTGTAGCTTGTGTTACTATTACGATTTCAACATGAAAGTTTGAGGATTAATTAACAATAATATAAATAACTTCTGAAATTTTTTCCAACATTTTAAAATCTTGGCTTTTTGAGACATTTTTTTTTATTTTTTTAAATTTTTAATCATTATGTGTTCTATACCATACAAAAGCTCATGAAAAAAAGGTTAAACTGAGACCTTAAACACATCCCTAGCTTAATTAGGTGAACAGCAAGTGTGATTTAAAGATATGCTGATAGAGCTTTTTATTTTTGACAGATCTGGAAACTTTAAAGCCCTACAACATCGAAACCAATTAGCATTTCAACATAAGCTTTGGAGATTTTCTTTATACCCACGAAATAACATAATATGCCAAATTTAATCAAAATTAGAGGTGCTCAGTAAGTTATCGTAAGTAACTAAAGTAATAGCAAAAAGGATTAATATTTATTCTGAGTTAAACAAATTTTTAAAGAGGAAGGAATATAAAAAGTTTCTAAATACTAATTTCAACAAATATTAAACTCTATTTTTCAAACCTCCTTATATATTTCAAACTGTCAACCCAATTAAATACAAATACTACCCATATTTTGTATTATTAGGCATAAATGAAAGTAGTCCACAATTCAATGACAGAAAAGGTTGGATGTCGATCTCAATATTACAGAGGAAAAAAATTCAGAAAATAATTAATTCAGGGGCTAGAAAAAATACATGGTTAATAACAAAGGACATAAAAAGCATAAATGATGAATAAAACATATTATAATAATTTACAAAGCCTTCTAACAAAACAACCGGGTATTTCTACAATAAAATACACTCAACATTAAAATTAGTATTAATTTAAATGTGTTATTAGACTAACTAATAAAAACTGCAGATAATTACTGGGGTGTATTTACAAATTCACATAAGTTAAGAAAAGGAACAGTACATGTTTATAATGATTTAAAACATTTCACAAACTAAATGGCAGTAAAACACTTACATGCAGAAGCCAAACTCCCATCATTACACAAAGTATCAACTGGTACATTATCTCCGGCATTCATGTTTATATGGGAATTCAAAATATTATGTTGTACAATAGACGACCAAGTGTCAATACCTAACCACTAAATAGTGCTGTAAAATGTGCGGGAATAATTTTGCGTGAGCACATTTCCCGCTCCGCCATTTCATACAGTGTTGATAAACAGGATACAAAAACTTGTGTGTATTATTATTATGAATATTTAATTCTTATTGGGAATTAAATTCTTTTGGGGAAATAGAAGCACAATAGTTATTAATGTACACACTCTTCAAAAAAATCAATAAGTTTCTGAAGTACAATCTATTGAAGCCATTAATATTTAGTGTACTTTAATAACGCACTTCTGCCAACTACTTGAAACTACTCATCGAATAAGCTGTAATACAATTTACTTGTTCACTTACATTTCCTCAGAACCAAGCATTAATAGGGAATAAGGAGGGGGAGGGGGGCTAGCTCAAAATTAAGAGAATGATGTGAAGTGCATTATAGACCTCATTAATTAATCATGGGGCTCAGGTTAGCCATGTGAGTTAAAGCGTTGACCTTTATCTAGCATGGTAAAACAAGAGTGGCGTGTTTGATTCTCGCATGGGTAAAGGAAATTATTTAGTGGCGAAATTCATTAAATAACATCCTAAATCCCACCCTGGCTAGAAAAGGGTGATAACCTGCAGATAACCCGTCCCAATTAGCCTTAGTTGCAAAAAGTGGACGTTAATAAATAATAATAATTAGTCAAGCACAACAACAGAAAAGATAACAATTAATAATTTACTTTTTTCTTCCTCTCTCATATTTCTTCTTTTTTTAATACAGGAAGAGAGCAGAGCATCTTTCTCTTTTATGACGTTCGCCATTGGACTGCTGCATTAATTCACATCAAATCACACAGGTTGGCCGTGCGAGTTAAGGCTTAGGTCTTAATCTCGCGTGGTAGACCTAGAGTGGCGGGTTCGATTCCCGCCCTGGGAAGTAGAAATTTATTTAGTGACGGGCTCATTAAATAAACTCCTTAGGCCCACCTTGGCTAGAAAAGGGTGATAACCTGTAGATAACCCCCCGATTAGCCATAGTAGCATAAAGTGGACGTAAATAATAATAAACAAAAACTTCAAAGAAGAAATAACTAAATGTTATTTATGAACGACTACGTTACAACCCTCCCGGCACCGCCCGTTTCCGGGGTATCCTTCACAATCGCTCTAATTCACAACCATTTACATTTTACCTTTAATCCCTTACAATAGAGCGATATGTTCAGAAAAAGGGAAACTATCATTACCCCCATAGGCCTGACAGGCCCAAATAACCGACCATTGTATAAGTGATACTAGGGCTTTAGTTAAAAAAAACGACAAAGTTGTCTTACTAAGACTAAGGCCAGGATAGCTACAGATCACCACAATTTTCTGCCATGTGAGGCTAAGGATTTTATTTTATGAGTTCGTCACTAAATAAACTCCCATTGCCCAGGCAAGAATAGAACTCACGTTTACCAAGTGAGATTAAGACTAACTTACATGGCTAATCTAGGCTCCGGAAATAAAATTAAACTTTGAAATTATTAGCATCCTGTGAGAAACCAATAGGCGCCAATAATTAAAACTATTAGCCGGTTTTTTCCGATAACAAGTTTAAGATGAGATGAATGTCTAATTTAAATGAGGAGATCTTCCATAGAGATGTCCACGGGTTTACACTCAATCACACACTCAAATAGCCCTTTAATTTACTCTGGAAATGTTGTGGACTGCGTAGCATTGAAAGATGTTTGGTATGATTTAATGTCGTACCGCATGGGAAACAACGGTCTCTGGGAATGTAAGCCAGATAACAATATTTAGTAGGGAAATAATCAATAGAAGTTGGAACTTTGATTTTGTACTTTACTTCGTAAACAGTGTGATGAATTATATAAGAACTGCCAGGCATGTCCCGTCTGGAAGATCTCTCTAGAAAGTCTTTTAAAATAAACCTGAATTTAAACTTAGATGAGGGAAAGGGGCAGTGATAACTGTTTAACGTAAAAAGTATTAATTATTAAATCATTTTTGCAAGTCTCATGCTTGAAAAATATTTTTCGTGTTCATTTTTCCCTGTAGCATGAGGAGGTATCCTCCTACTCTATGCTAAATTTGAACTCTTACCTCTTAGGAAATATCTGTTGATACTCATTGGTAAAACCTCTTCAGGGGGGTTTCGGGTTTAAATTTGTGATTTCAAATGTCCGATTCTAGTTCTGATGAAAATGATTATGTAGATTGGATATTCTATCGTGACAGAGAGGAATGGAAAGATGTTCAACCAATTAAACAGGAAGAGGGCTCGCGCCCCGTTGTAGCTATAGCTTACTCAGAAAAGTGTAAGTCATTCGTCATTGTTTCTATCAGTAACTTTGTAAAACATTTATTTCTAGCCTCCCTAGATATCTTAATTTTAACAGTCAACTTCTTATTTTCAGTTAGGGATGTTTATGACTATTTCCGTGCTGTTTTAAGAGCTAATGAAATTTCTGAAAGGGCTTTGGAACTTACAAAAGATGCTCTGTTGCTCAATGCTGCAAATTATACTGTTTGGCAGTACAGGTAACACTACATCTGTTGAATCAATTACTACTATTTGATAATGATAATTTTGGTAAGACTTTTGCAAAAACATTGTCTAAACAATGCACACATTTTCAGTTGGGATTAATAATCATTTTCCTTTATCAGTTTTCTTATCCTGTTTTTTTTTTTTTAAATGCTATTTGATTATTAGACTAAATTGAGACCTAAATGCCTTACTAGAATTTAAGAAACAACAATCTTGCTAATCATTTTTCTATTTGAGAGTATTCGTTTTTCATATTAGCAGATTTCCTTTAAGGGAAGTCATCTATTGAGGCTATACTCGACACCGCTATTTTGGAAATTTTTCTTCAAATGTCCATCGATCCTAAAAATTAATATGTTATATTCTGATATATTTCAGTAATTGTTTTTCTTTCCGGTAAGAAGTTGGCAGAACTGTTCGTTTACATTTCAGACGCTTCCCGATGGGAGGTTTCTTATTATTGTTTGTATTTATTCACTTAATATTCACGGTGGGGTTGCGTTAGCAGTTTGTAGATTTATCTATTGTTAAACTTCACGCGGTAAATCTGTTTAGTTTATGCAGCCCCTGCGTGACCGACTTTTTTTTATAATTGTAAATAAGACCAAAAAATAATTACGGGACACTGAACTCATTGGAAGTTTAAATTTTGTTAGACAGTTTTGCCCTTGACACAAACTGCAATTTGGTTACTAAGTAGTGGTAATACTGAATAGATTACGACTTCAGAAGATTTGATGACTTTAAAGAATCTATTCCCAAACTGATTTAAAATTAAAATACATATTCAGTTAGTTATAGTTTATATCATTTGGATAAATAATATTTTTCATTTGGAATATTAAATATTTCAATACTTTTATGACATTGTTAGAAGGGCTATATTTTTGCTAGATTATAAATGATAATAACTATTATTTATAATAATAATAATATTCTGTTTTATTTTTGAATAAAATATTGAATTTTAAAATGTTCAATCAATCAATATTCTGTTAAGATTTTTTAGTTTTCAGGAAATTTAATAAATTTAAAATCACCTTCTTAATGTTTGTCTGCGAATTTTGAGGATTGCTTCTTCGACACCAAACTATTGAATTATTTATTTATTTTCATTACCCTGAAACATGTCATTTGAGTAGTTACAGCCGGATTCAGGGTCTTTAGCTCTTCATTTTGAACATAAGACTTTTTCGATTGTACTTTGGAGTTGACGATGATATCACTCTTAATAATTAGACTTTGTTCACTGTACTTCATATTTCCTTTTTCATAACAATGGAGGAAAGAAATATGATTGGGGATAGTGGTGATGGATATTTATCATCTGTCACTTCTATACAGACCATAAAGGAGGAAGAGAAAATCTCAAAAGAATTTGGAAGGGTAGGCTCTACCCAAAACACTGGCGAGACAGATTTATATACCTGAATAAGAACATAACTCAAAAGAAAGCCCTGAGGAAGCTGGAAGTATGTATAATAAAATGTCGACCAAAAACATGAATGGGGCTGAGGTTAGCCATGTGAGTTAAAGCATTGACCTTAATCTCACATGGTAGACCTAAAGTGGTGGGTTAATTCCCGCCTGTTCAATAGGAATTTATTTAACGACGAACTCATTAAATAAAATCCTTAGTCCCACCCTGGATAGAAAAGTAGGTAATCTGCTGATAACCCAGTATCAACGATAGTTAGCCATAGTAGCAAAAAGTGGATGTTAATAAATAATAATAAGGAAAACATGAAGGCACAGTTTATACTCAAAGACGTTCATTGCAATAATAAATTCGAAATGTATTGTACAATTTTTGAAATTAATATGTTAGCTAGATTAGTAGCCACTGTTGCTAATCAGCACTGCTTGCCATTCTCTGTGCTCAACTGGAATTCCCTTCTAAGCCTTGCACTGAGCAGTTTCCTTCTGTACTCATGTTTTTTCACGAGTTCTCCTTATCTCAAATCCAAATTGTGAGTGTTTCCTGTCTGTTGAGTTCTCGGTATATAGGAATAATTTCTATCTTAGGTAGGAATACTTTTTTTTTTATTTTATTATTATACAACATATTCCATTAGTCTGATATCTAAAGGAAGCTTAATAATTTTCTTTATCCCCCCTTCAGCAAGCTTTTCTCATTTTTTTTTTATTTATTTTTTTTTAAATATCCCACACATATAATTATGTAATACTCATTTTCAGTAGTTGAAGAGATAAATTAAAATAGGTCTCTTTTACCATATTGATGTCTATTAATTACTTCACACAATAATCCATTCTTACAAGGGGAGTGCACGGCCTTCCCCCCTCCGATTTGAACGAAATGTTTTAGTGTTTAGTACCTAATGAAAAACCAATTCTGTTAAAGCGAGAGAACGTACAAAAAATGTTAAAGTTTGCCTGAATGTCTTGAGTTGTTCCCAAGACATATTTCAAGGAGCCGTCGTGGCTCAGGGGATAGCCCTTTCTTTTTCTAATCAGAAATCTCGAGATTGAAACTCGGCCAGGAGCGACTATTTCTTTTTTCATTTTATGCTTCTAGGGCGTTTATTTAATATTAATAAATAAATAAAAAGATTTTTCTTTTAATTAATAGCATGTTCCATATATTTAAAGAACCTTCGAATTCTTTCTGTCAAAAATGTTATTGGTATAGGGAAATATTTAATATTATACAAGAAATATATTATTAATTGAAAACGTAAGTATATAACAATTATCATCAATAACGCAGATATTTTAATAATATTTTTAAAAAAATAGTCGCTTTCGGCGAGTTTTGATCCCAAGATTTCCGGATACAATAGAAAGGCACTACCCCCTGAGCCACAGGGAACTCCTTGAAATGTATGTTGTGGGAACAACGCAAGGCGTCCAGGCAAACTTTAACAATTTATTTTAGATGAACGCTTGAGAAGTGTGTTCTCTCAGTTTAACAGACTTGGTTTTTCATTAGATACTTAACACTAAAAAATTTTTGTTCAAATCAGTGGGGGGAAGGAAGTTCACTCCCCTTTTGAGGTAAATTCAATATGAATACAATGTTTCCCGTATAATACTAATGGAAAACTATACTTATTTTTTAGGAGAATTATTTTACAAGAACTTCACAAGAATTTAGAACCTGAATTAGTGTTTTCCAAATCTATGATCCTTCAGCATCAAAAAAACTACCAAGTATGGTAAGCATTTTCCAAGGTTGGGTGAATTGCATCTTTGGTAATAAAATATATTTAATTTAATAATAACATAAGACATTCTGGGGTAGTTCTGCCTGTATATAAAATTCTATTTTCAAATCATTTTGTGGGAGTTACCATTACTGGTTCATTATTGAGTATGTCTTTATATATGTATTTCTATGGAGGCTCTGGTTAGCCATGCAAGTTAATAGGGAAAGAAAGATGTAGTATTTCCTTCATTAAATATATTTAGTGGAAGAAGTACTACATTTTTTTCATATTGTCACTCGAATATGGATTCTATTAATATGATAAACATCGACTGACAATTCCCAAAAGTTGAGCGAACAATGTTGCTGGATCCGTGCAATACTATATCCTGCAACATGAATCACTCAAAATTATTTTGTAAGTTAAGGCATTGGTCTTCATCTTACTTGGTAAGCCTTGAGTACTTGATTCTCAACTGGCCCATAGGAATTTAGTTAGTGATGAACTCATTAAATAAAATTCTTTGTCCCAACCTGGCTAGAAAAGGATGGTAAACTATATATAGCCCATCCTAATTAGCCTTAGTAACACAAAGTGGATGTTGATAAATAATAATAATACAGTCTGTCAAGCCTGTACCTTCACATCAAAGGCTTTGGCACAAGTGTACTTAACGATCAACCAGTAATATCAGATATTAATACCATCCATAACAGCCTCCACCAACAGATTTGAATGACCATTTTATAATGGTTGGAATAGTTTAAAGCTGTTATTAAAAGTTTTGAAGGAGCTCAGGTTAGCCATGTGAGTTAAAGTGTTGCCTTGCACTGGTGGTAATTATAGCCATTGTCATTTAAACATATTGGCAGCATAAAATCATCTAATACTAACATTTGGGTCGGGTTATGATTTTTTTTTTTTTCTAAACTGTAGTTTATATGATGTATCACATATAAATACATCTTTATCAATTGAGTTGTGAGATTAGGTGCAAATCTAAGGAATACTGGTTTATAGAAAAATCCATAATTTTGCATAAGAATATACCAAGTAATTCTAGTAATATTATTTCATTATTGCTCTCACAAATATTGACTACAAATTTATGAGCTATTTTTTGCATTTTTGTTTTAGGCATCACAGGATGGTGATAATCCAATGGATGAACCACCCTGGCCGTGAACTAGAATTCATCGCACAGATGTTGAGAGAAGATCCTAAGAATTATCATGCTTGGCAGTATAGGCAATGGGTTTTGAGTACATTTAAGTAAGTATAAGTTTCTTGGTTAGATTACAGGTTGCTCTTATTTTAGGAATAAAAAGACATTATTCTCCTGTATTTATTTCTCAATGACGAGTTTTGATAAATACGTCGTTAGACCCCCTGCAAGTGGATGATCTATACACTCTTTTAAATATATGGTTTATGTATATGTCTAAAGGTTACATCTTGACAAAAACTCATAAGGGAAAAGGGTCACATGATATAATGCTAAGGTTTCTCCTTGCAAAGGCTTAAAAGTCCATCAATCAGAGTTGCATAAACTAACCAGATTTTCCATGTGCTGGAATGGCAAACTGATCATCATCACCAACTATTCTGTATTTCTCATGTAGTAAAAAGCCTATGTGAAAATAAATTGAAATGTGCATTGGAAATGAGATTTTTAGTGAGTCGGCTACTGTAAAAATCTAATAACTATAAGTGGGGGTTTACTGAAGGCAGAAAAGAAAACACAAATAACTCACTTAATATTCAACATAACAAACAAATATATTGGACAACAACTGTATAAAATTAAATGTTTAATAAGATTGGTTTTATAATATTTTTTGAATTCTCCCTCTCACCCTCCCCCCTCCCTCTTTATGTTCTCTTTATGAATGAAATGGTGAAATATAGAGTATGATATAGATCACTAAAAATTAAATAGTACAGAGGAGGGCAGTTTCTTATTTTAATCCATGGAAAATGCATTTTAAACTTAAAGGACTGTTTAAAATAAATAATGCCAATGTTTTTATTTATTTAACTGTATTATAAGTAATGATACTGATGATTTGGAGTTACGTTTCTTATTTACCATTTCTTAGAAATAAACTTATATCACTAAATATGAAATTTTAACATTCTAAGGCTAGTCTTTTTTGAGTAATGCAAGATATGTACATATATACAGACCATGCTGAAACTATTCAAAATTAGCTGAGGTGTATCAAAACAGATAAGACAGATAGAAATTTGAAAACCAAAATTTGTTGCTATTTGAATAATTACTTCATCCAAAGTAGTAAAAGTCTGTTACGCAGGGTCTGCATAACCTAAGCAGATTTCCCATGTTTTTGCATTTATCTCAGAAAGTAAAAGTTCAATGAGAACAATATTTGGTATTTATGCCTCAAATAATGTGCTTCATAATATAACAGCTTATTGATAATATGACATGAGTAGGAGATGGGGGGGGGGGGTTACTGAAGACCAAAAACTACAGAATCAAAAAACCTCGGTTAATAATCAAGATAGCGAAAATGCATACATAACAACATTTACAGAACATTACATTTGCAATAAGATTGGTTCTATACAATTTTTCAATCCGATGCATAATAACGGAGATATTAAGACTTTTCAAAATTCCTCCCCTCTAACTCCCCACCCCACTGGTTGGATTTCAGCTATTAACGAACTCGATCTTTCTTTTTACATAAAATGATTAAATATCGAGTTTGGTAATGATTAAACCAAAACTGCGACCGCTAGAGCAGTAACAGACAAATATATATAACATTTTGAACGGACCTCATTTTCATCATCTACTAGGTAGGATCGATGGACAATTTGAAATGTTTGAAAATCTCGTCATGAGTACAACCTCATTAGCTGATTTTTAAGGGAAATCTGCTAATAAAAAAGGAGAAGCAAAAATAAAAAAATTATTCTGGTTGGGTTTATAGGTATCCCACTAAAAAATGTATTATTATTACATTTTTAATTTGTATATATTTCATAGGCTATTTGATAATGAACTGGAATACACCACTGAGTTATTGGACGATGATATTAGGAATAATTCAGCTTGGAATCACAGATATTTTGTCATTAACCATACATCAGATTTTGAAGAAAGTGTTGTTCAAAAGGAGATAGCTTTCACTTTGAAAGCAATTGATAAAGCTAGAAAAAATGAAAGCTCATGGAATTATTTGAGAGGGTAAGTATGAATAAAAATTTTCATATGCTTTACCTTTTTCTTTTTTTTTTTATCTTTCCTTAATCATATTCATATTATATTTAGCAGTAACTTTAAAATACCTTCATAATATTTTATTAACCTAGTGAAGATCCACAGAGTTTGAAGCCAACTCAATAATTTTGTGCAATTTTCTTATTAATGTTTCTGTTAATGAAGTTTTACCAATTATTCATGTTTTGTTTGCTGTTTCCTGTTCATACCTTTCCTCATTCAATAGTTTTTTTTTTTTTTTCTGTTTTAATAGTTTTTTTCTATTAGTTCCTACTTTATTTTATTTTGCACTATTCTTATCGCCGAGCAGCAACAATAAATTTAATAAATAGATTGAATAATTTGGAGAAATTTTACCATTTGGTTGTGCAATAACGGGTGTAAATCGCTAAAATTGCGTGACACCAAACAAATAAATAAATAAATGTTAATGAAGTCTTTTCTTTCTGCCTCCGATAAAAGTGTTTTTAATCTCTCTTGCCATTGTGTTTCTTAATCTTCCTGAGTGTTAAAATTTCAGTAAAAAGTAGATATAATTAATAAAATTTATCATACATTTGTATCAACTTACATAACGTCATTCATTCTATTTCCTATCTGGACATAATATGTCAAGGGTATTAGAAAAGTTTGTTTTGTAATATTCATTTAAAGTTCTCTAGCATTTTCATGTTTCAAATGTCTCAGTTGTGTATTGTCAATTTTTTTTTTTTTTTCATCCTATTTGTATTCACCACATAAGGAGATAAACTTATATTTATACTAATATTTATTTTATATTTTGATCTTATGATTGTAGTTGTGTGGGTGGATTGTTAGAGCATATTTTCAGCTTCTGTATTTTGTATAGCTGAAAAAATGCATTCAAAAATTGCATACAAAATTTTCAACTTAAGCTAACCTAATATTGGGCACTTGAATAAGTTTGTAGCGTTTTCTCATAGGTGGTGCTATTAATGGTGTGACTCCTCCCCGTAAACCTACTACCATTAGGCTTTGTTTTAATATAAGGCATTCGGTTACTATTTGTTTTACTTTATCAAATATGTTTAACTTTGTACCAGATAAAGTGTTTTTGCTGGGATTTCTTCTTCCTGAGCATGAAAGAAAGTGCTGCTGAAAGCCATAGAATTTTAGTGGATTTTATTTTATTTTTTCATTTTACGTCCACTTTATGCAACTAGGCTAATCGGGACGGGTTATCTACAGGTTACCATCCTTTTCTAGCCAGGGTGGCCCTAAGGAGTTTATTTAATGGGGCCGTCACTAAATAAATTTCTACTGCCCAGGGCGGGATTTGAACCCGCCACTAGGTCTGCCATGGGAGATTAGGACCAACGCCCTAACTCGCACGGCCAACCCGAGCCCCTTAGTGGATTTTTATGGAGAGAATGTTCTAGCTGAGCAAATGTGCCAGAAGTGGTTTTGTTCGGTATGACAGTGGTTATTTTGAGCTGGAAGACAAGAAACAACCTGGTCAGCCAAAAAATCAAAAATGAAGACTATAAATATAAAATTTAAAGAATTAATATTTTATAATATAAGAAAAATTAAATATTTAAAACCTATGTTGTAAAATAAGACCCTCAATTTAAAAAAAAAAAAAATGCTATAACTTAATTCACACACCCACTAGTTAATTAAATATCAAAAAAGTGCCCAACATATTAGAAGAAACGTTATTTTTGCCTTTGCAAATATATCAGTCCTCCTAGTCACATTCCTCCTGCTGCCTCCATATTACTACATTATTATTTACCAAAAACAATGACATGCTCTGAAAATCATGTTCAATCTCTTTATTCATTTCTCTGTTAATACAATTCTGAAGAAGACAAATTCATTGATAGGAGCTATTTATTAATATTAATAGTAATTGATGTATAATGGCTATACATATATATAAAGCATTCTTCCTTTTTTTAGGCTATTAATACACACAGAGAAAGGACTATTGGAATCTCGAGTAGTGAATTTCTGCGAGAAGCTTTATTCATCGGGAAACAGGTCTCCTCACCTCCTTGCTTTTCTTATAGATGTAGCCCTTGAAAATGCTGAGGTGAACCCTGACTCTCCTGAAACATCTGATCTAATCAACAGAGCATTAAATGTAATATAAATTGTATTAATGTACATTCATTTTCCAAGTTATATTTTAAGTTTGCTATATTAATGTATACTTTTTTTTTCAGATCTGCCAGAATTTAGCAGAAGAGCATGATAAAATTAGACGCAATTATTGGAACTATTTTTCAAAACAGTTAGAAGCTAAACTAAAAAATAGCTAAATTGAAATCATTCTATAGGCTGCCTTTTAAATAGTTTTCTTAACATATTTATTAATAAAACATTTAATCTGCATATCAAAATGTACCAAGAATTTTATTATTTTAAATACAATTTTATTAATTACATGTGTCTTTATTTTATTATAAATAAGTATTCCAACAAACTCAAGATCAGAAGAAAATCTTTCAATTGTGAAAAGTACATTTAAAATGCTAAAATTGCATGCGTTATGGCAGTTGTAATTTCATTTTTTTTGAAAATAAGAAAAAACCTATAATAATGTTATTTATTAATGCCTACTTTATGCTACTATAGCTGATTGGGATGGGTCCCAGGGCTGTACTAAGAATTTTGTTTAATGAGTTTTTAGCTAAATGAATCCCTATTGCTCTATCCTATTGACAATCGACTATGTTTACTAATTGAGATTAGTATTCATCGATTCCACTCAGGCCTTCGACTGAACTTCTCAACATCCAAGGTATTAGTTCGGACTAACTACTCTCCACGGTCCCTCTCTCCTATGCTGGAACTTCCAAGTAAGGGTAGGCGAGTCCCTCTCCAGCACCCACTTCCTACCAGGCGAAATCCCACAAGTCTCACCTCTTCCCTCTTTACTGAGTAGTATTCATGGACTGAAGTCTCAGATGTCGCAGTGATAATCTCCACCTTCCTAATCCAGCCCGAGCCCCCTCTCTACTTATCAAGGCATCTCTTATCCCTCAAGATATAAGTTAATCCTAAGAAAACTACTAGTCTTTTCCTTCACAAGGAAACCCGCAATCCCCAAATAGAATTCAGTTGAGTTACATGAAAATGTCTGAATAGAATTAAGAAATTTCTTGTTTATGTATTAAGGAAATGAGTATTGTTAGTTCTTTGTTTAATTAATAAAGTTGGTTTTAGCGGAAAAATATACAGAATGAATTGTGTTTAAAATGTATTTTTCAATCCGTATACGTTGTTTAAATTTTAAAACATAATGAATATAAGTATTTCATATTTTTTAGGATATGAATTTAGGCTTTGTTTTGCACATGGTTGGACACCTAAAGAGATTTTTCGATTAGTGCGTCATGAATACAACCTAAATAGCTGATTTCTCAAAATTATTGCTCCCTGCTTTTTACATGCACTTTGAAACTCCTACTTGTTAGCTTCCTAAAGATTTAACACTTCAAATAGTTTACTTATCATTGGTACAAGGGTGTCCAAAGGAGTAGTGTACTCTTGTCAGATCAATGTATAAAAGAAATGAGATATCAATATGTGATGTTCTAATGCCTGATACTGGCAGGTAGATCAGAGGCTAACAAACGTGTGGAGTACAATGGTGGTTCTTTTCTCCCGCGTCGTCTTATTTCCTCTCTTCCTGGTGCACGTCTTTCTGCTGGAGCCCAAGTGCTTAGCCACAGTTATTAACCCATTTTTGCCCGAGTTTTAAAAAAATTCAAATATTGGAATATTTTATGTTTTTCTTATTGTTTGGGCCTTAGGCAAATATGAAAATAATTTTTAATATATTTCAGTGTTTGGTTAGTAAAATTTTTGATGTTCCAATTTTGGAGCATTGGGCATGAATGGGTGTAGGAAGATTTTAGGAAGGAAATACATGAAACTTAAAAGAAAATATCCATTTATTTATATAAAATTACAATATTAGTATTCAAAATATACATTTTATCCAATATCTGTAAATTTAATGAAAATTGTCTGAATTAGAACATATACAATATTTATTTTTTTTCATACTTTATCAATCAGGCATATGGTATTTTTTGAAACAAACGTCATGGAGGTTAACCTCACACTATTCACAACACTTAGTTGTGTTTTTTTGCAAAATGCACATCTATTTTGTTTTCCGGCTATGCCCATCCAATGATCTGTCCGATCATATCTTGCGATTTCTTCTAGACATCTTTTTTCAAGGGATTTGGGCCTTCCTCCAGTGCACAGTGCTTTTCCGTATTTTGATAAATATACTTCAACAATTCTCTTCCTGAAACCTAGATAGTCTTAGGGCTTATTATTTGTATTTCTTCTGTAAAGCTGCTAAGGCATTATGAACGCATATGTCCGTCCAGAATGTAAGCAAATACACACCACCATTTTTTTTTTAATCTAATCCCTATTCGGTAATTTTTTATGTTTTTGTCCATGATATCAACACCCCCCATGAATGTATTATATTTGGTTATCACATTTGGTTGGGTAATACCAATTTTCTTCTTTTGGCTACTATCCCCACTGTCTTCTTCACTGATGTCTCCTTCCTCTGGCAGTGTGATAATAACGTCACATCTTGTGACTCCCTCTTCTTCTTCCAGTACTGCTAAAATCCTTTCAGCAGTCCAATACTTCAGTGGCTTAAAAATATTTTTTATTTTCAATTTAAATAGGATGATTTACTCACTTCCACTCTAAAACACAAAAAGAAGAAAAATATTCACCAAAATATTTTAAAATGTAAGGTAAAACTGTACCTAAGAGCTTTCATGTATCCTTTCATTCCCGGTGTTCCAAAAATGGAACTCTCATATATTTGAGCTAATAAATACATATGCATTTTTTTTTCTAAACTATATTTTAATTATTATACTCATACATCAAATATTGCAAGTAACATTGTATTACAATTTAAAATAAAGGTAGGTAATAACTGTACTCACTTTTTCTCATCCATTCTGAGGCTGAAGAGAGAGCTCTAAAATGAAGTGTCCTGCAGCTAAGACAATCAGAATACAAATGAAAATAACTAGTGCTGGTCAAGGTACATATAATATTGCTGGTTAAGGTTAGGGGGTGCCATTCGACAGGTGCGCAAATCGTAACTGTTTTGCAACTTTGGCGCGTGACGTCACTAGGCGACACTTTCTGCTTTGTTTATATTGTTAGCATTGTTGTCTTTTAGTGAATTGTTTTATTTTCTATAGCAGATTTCCCTTAAGGGAAATCAGCTATTGAGGTTATACTCATGACGAAATTTTCGATTTTTTTCCTCAAATGTCCATCCATCCTACCTAGGAGAAAATGAAAATGAGGGCCGTTCAAAACTTTATATATATATATATATATATATATATATATATATATATATATATATATATATATATATATAAATCTATCTTTCTATATATGTGTGTAATCGTTACCAAACTCGATATTTAGTCGTTTTATGTAAAAAGAAAGATTAAGTTTGTTAACGGCTGAAATTGGACCAGGGGGAGGGGAGATTTAGAGGGGGAGAATTTTAAAAATTCAAAATATCTCCGTTACTATAAGTCGGATCGAAAAAGTGTATAGAATCAATCTTATTGAAAATTAAATACACTATAAATGATGTTATATACATTTATTCTCTATTTTGAATATTAACCGAGATATTTACATTTTTCAGTTTTCAGCCTTCAGTAAACCCCCACTTCTACTAGTGTTATATAAATAATGCTATGTTATATAATAAAAGATATTAATTGAGCCTAAATACCAAATATTGTTTTCATTGAACTTTTACTTTGTGAGATATATGCAAATACGTTCTGATGACCCCCCCCCCTTCTTATGTTTTTGGATTACTAAAATTTGAGTGACTGAGATAAAACTGATTCTGATTCATTACAAATTACACCACTAGCTTTAGTAAATTGTTTTCAATAAAATTAATGTTATATTCAAATATATTCCATTAATTGTTTGTCTTTCCGGTCTATCTATGCAGCGCTACGAGGTTGGCTTGCCAGTTTGTTTACAATTCAACCTTGTATTGTACATTTACTGAGCATTCACGGTATTGTTACCTGTATGTATATTTATCTACTGTAAACCTTCACGTGGGAAATCTGCTTAGTTTACGCAGCCCCTGCGTGACAGACTTTTTTTATAAGTGATTGTTTTACAAAATGCCGAGTGATTTTCCTGTAGCAACATGTTCCAACAACCCTAGGAAATCAGGCAAATCTGTATCTTATCACTAGTTCCCGAAAAACCCAGAAATTAAGAAAAAGTGGGTAGTCCTTTGTAGACGAGGAGATTTGAAATTTAATCCTGATATTGCTCGGGTTTGTTCAGAATATTTCAGCGATAGTGATTGTGAAAGGAATTTACAAACAGAATTGTTAGGTAGAGCGTCTCGGGTGCTGGTTGTAATAAATAATAAAACTGCATTTGGTTTAAGATAAACCCGGCCAGCTACATGCTTACTCTGGGACCTGGGAGGAAGGACTGGGGGGACCAGGAACAGGGAAAAGCCCGTCACGCAGCTGCGTAAACTAAGCAGATTTCCCACGTGAAGTTTTACAATAGAGAAATTTCACGAGAGCCGAGCCAGTCAAGGAAACGGCCGAACTAGCTTTTGGCGGGAAAGTAACTCTCGTCCGTTAGGCTCCGAGATTAAATTAAAAACAATTCAATCTCAAAAAAACAACAAGAACACAAAAGATGGACTTACTTTTAATGATAGCAGCGCTCTGAACACTTATTACACCAACACAAAATAGTACCACAGAATATCTATTATTTGTAAGACTTAATATGCAATTAAAAAAAAGCAGCGCTCTGAACACTTATTACACCAACACTAAATAGTACCACAGAATATCTATTATTTGTAAAGAGCAAGTCAAATGGTAAGAACCTTCCTGATAGCAAACGGTCTGAGTTGTTAACAATCAGGTTAGCCAGCTTTTACCGGAAATAAAAGCAATTACGGAAATATATTTGAATATAAGTTATAAATTTTATTCATAACTATTTATTATATCTAGTACTGTAATTAATAATAAACCAGAATAATTTTAATCACAACCATTCCAAATTTAGAAATCCGGGAAGAAAATAGAAAGGGGGGGACAAAATACGATTCAGACGGTTATGAGATTTTCACATGATTAAGGAACAAGCAGGTTAGCCAGCGAAGGTTTACAATAGATAAATATACATACAGGTAACAATTCCGTGAATATTTACAAACGGCAATGAGAAATCTTTCTGTGAGTTTACAATATAAGTTAATAGTCCCTACAACGGAATACGGCTGGATTGTAAACAAACAGGTTAGCCAACCTTGTAGTGCAGTATCGAAAGATAGACCGGAAAAACAAACAATTAAAGAAATATATCTATCTATATATATATAAAATTGTAACCTCTGTCTGTACATTGATTTTTTTCGCGAAATTTCACGATAACTTTTCGTTTCACATGTCATAGACACCATATCTGCATTTTGTTTCTTTCGTGTATGTTTGTTTGTTTGTTTGTTTGTTTGTTTGTTTGTTTGTTTGTTACCTTTTCACGCATAAACGGCTGAACCGAATTTTATGAAACTTGGTATGTATATTACTACTAACCCAACTTAGACTTTAGGCTATATTAATTTTCTCTGAGATGAACAGGAGTGGGGGTTATAAGGGAAGCCTGAAATTAAAAATAGCGATATTTCGTTTTCTATTGGTTTTTCGGTACATATGCACATAACAAAAGTTGTTTATTTTGTTATTTAGAGTAACTTTTGTTATATACACTTTTGTCGTATACCGAAGTTTAAATGCGTTATACACTAAAAATTATAGCGGGAGTCAACAATATTATTTGCCAAAAAAGACTCAATCGAACTTAATAAAACTCGGTATGTGTATTAGCAGTGAGGCCTTCATTATAATAAGCCATACCAACATTTCTATGGACGGGCAGGAGTGGGGGTTATAAGGGAAGCCTGAAATTAAAAATAGCGATATTTCGTTTCCTATTGGTTTTTCCGCAAATATAAACATAACAAAAGTTGTTTATTTTGTTATTTGGAGTAACTTTTGTTATATACACTTTTGTCGTATACTTAAGTATAAATGAGTTATACGTTAAAACTTTAGCGGGCACTAACGGCTGAACCGAACTTAACAAAACTCGGTATGTCAATTAGCATTAATTCTTCCATGATTATAAGTTATATTAAAATTTTTAGGTTCGAACGGGAGGGGGGTTATAAGGGAGGCCTGAAATAAAAATTCACCATATTTACATGTATAAGAGACGGGAAATATAAAAATATAGAAGACTGTGAAGCCTTATCGAACAAATAATTCTATTATTAGCAAATCCACGGGAAAGACGGGTATCAATCCTAAACACTGGGACGGGTAAATGTCAAAATATTGTGCAATGTAAAGCCTGCTAAAAAATACTATCACCATTCAGCCTCAAATGAATTCCCGGGCGAAGCCGGGTATCTGAGCTAGTATATATATAAAATTGTAACCTCTGTCTGTACATTGATTTTTTTCGCGAAATTTCACGATAACTTTTCGTTTCACATGTCATAGACACCAAAACTGCATTTTGTTTCTTTCGTGTATGTTTGTTTGTTTGTTACCTTTTCACGCATAAACGGCTGAACCGAATTTTATGAAACTTGGTATGTATATTACTACTAGCCCAACTTAGACTTTAGGCTATATTATTATTCTCTAAGACAAACAGGAGTGGGGGTTATAAGGGAGGCCTGAAATTAAAAATAGCGATATTTCATTTCCTATTGGTTTTTCGGCAAATATGCACATAACAAAAGTTATTTATTTTGTTATTTAGAGTAACTTTTGTTATATACACTTTCGTCGTATACCGAAGTATAAATGAGTTATACGCTAAACATTGTAGCGGGAGTCAACAATTTTATTTGGCACAAAACACTCAACCGAACTAAGTAAAACTCGGTATATCTATTAGCACTAACGCTTTCATTATAACAAGCCATACCAACATTTCTAGGGACGGGCAGGAGTGGGGGTTATAAGGGAAGCCAGAAATTAAAAATAGCGATATTTCGTTTCCTATTGGTTTTTCGGTAAATATGAACATAACAAAAGTTGTTTACTTTGTTATTTAGAGTAACATTTGTTATATACACTTTTTTCGTATACCGAATAATAAACGAGATATACGCTAAAATCTATAGCGGAAGTGAACAATTTTATTTGGAACAATAGACCCAACCGAAATAAATAAAACTCGGTATGTGTATTAGCACTAACGCTTTCATTATAACAAATCATATCAAAATTTCTAGGCACGGGCAGGAGTGGGGGTTGTAAGGGAGGCCTGAAATAAAAATCCGCGATATTTCATTGTCTATTTGTTTTTCGACAAACATGCACATAACAAAAGTTGTTTACTTTGTTATTTAGATTAACTTTTTTTTTCTTTTTTTTTTTGTTATACATTTCTCCAGGAACAATGTGTGGAGCAAGTAATTTGCGTAGAAATATTAATATGCTCAACAATTCATTTTTGGGACATAAGACCCAACCGAACTAAATAAAACTCGGTATGTGAATTAGCACTAACGGCTTCCTTATAATAGGCCATCCAAACATTTCTAGGGACAGGCAGAAGTGGGGGTTATAAGGGAGGCCAGAAATTAAAAATAGCGATATTTTGTTTCCTACTGGTTTTTCTGCAAATAAAAACATAACAAAGGTTGTTTATTTTGTTATTTAGAGTAACGTTTTTTATATACACTTTTGTCGTATACCGAATTATAAACGAGATACACGCTAAAACCTATAGCAGAAGTGAACAATTTTATTTGGGACAAAAGACCCAACCGAAATAAATAAAACTCGGTATGTGTATTCACACTAACGCTTTCATTATAACAAGCCATATTAACATTTCTAGGGACGGGCAGGAGTGGGGGTTGTAAGGACGGGAAATACGACAATATGGAGGGCAGTGAAGTTTTACATAAAAAATTAATTTTATTATTAACAAATGTGAACGACGGGTATTAACCCTAAACACTGGGACGGGTAAATGTCAAAATATTGTGCAAAGTAGAGCCTTGCCAAAAAAATTCCATCACCATTCACCCTCAAACCGATTCCCGGGCGAAGCCGGGTACCTTAGCTAGTCTAAACATAAAATATTAATTTTATTGGAAACTATTTACTATAGTTAGTGGAGTAATTTGAAATGAATCAAAATAATTTCTATCTCAATCACTCAGATTTTTGTTCACAGAACGTATTTGTTTGTACCTCGTAAAATAAAGCTTTGTTGAAAACAATATTTTGTATTTAACTTAATAAAGAGGTGGTTCATGAGATATCAGCTTATTATTAATATGTCCCTAGTAGGAGTGGGGATTTACTGAAAGCGGAACTCATTACAAAAAATACAAATATCTCGGTTAATACTCATTATCCGGAAAATATGTATAGAAGACTATTTCTAGTAAATGTAATTTTCAATAAGATTGATTCTATATAATATTTCAATCCGACGTATAGTAACGGAGATATTTCGAAAATCCTCCCCTCTGAACGCTCCCTCCCACTGGTCCGATTTTAGCCATTAACAAACAGGATCTCTTGATCTCTCTTTTTACATAAAACGTAAATTTCAGGTTTCATAATGATCAAACAAAAATTGCGACTGCTAAGTGGTAACAGATATATATATATATATATATATATATATATATATATATATATATATATATATATATATATACTAGTAAAGGTAACCCGGCTTCTGCCCCGGGAATTCATTTGGACGGCTGAATGAAGATGGCTATCCCCTTTTTGGCAAGGCTTTACTTTCCACAATATTTTTTTTATTTCCTTGTCCCAGTGTTTAGCGAATTTATACACCCGTCGTTACTGTGGATTTGTTAATAATAAAATCTATTTGTTATTTAAGACTTCACTGTCCTCAATTTCTCTTTTTATTGCTCCCGTCCTCTGTGTCTGTAGTTTTTTTTTATTAAAGTGATTGGACCATTTAATTCATAATCCTAGAATGTTATTCTATCTTCCAAACAATGTATGAATAAGTTCCTTCCCCTTCATGCGGTACAATGCCTCAATGGTGACACCGTGTTGTAGGTACACGCTCATAGCCTACTACTTATCCAACACTCTTTTCATAAGTCTCGCCCTTTGTAAACTGTGTATTCATATTGGTTTTCACAGTAAAGTATATCATAATACATTAACGGTGCAGAGTTTACTAAATACCAGAATTACCTGAGTGCACCTCCCTGCAGCGGTTTCATTCTTGTAAATTGATTCTATTTATGATATCTTATTAGACGAAATTCACATTCCTGAGAATAATAATAAATAGCTCTCATACGCATCAATTAACACATGTAAACATTGACCAATATGAGGTCCGGGAAGGGAATGCACGGCAGAACCTGATAGGCGGACAAAGGAAAAGTAGCTCGAACACTTACATAGCCATCAGTCCTGCCAACCTGCATCTGCATTTGCGCGTTAGCTATCCTCGAATACATTCAAATATATTCAAAACATCATATTACATTTATCTTGCACTCAATTCTAAAACTGTTTCAAATATTTTTTATTTTTCACGTTTTAATTAAATAATGTCATTAAATACTTTTAGAGAAGGGTGGGCGCAGTATACCTTATTTGGTGCAAACTGTTCCTGGCGTTAAAAAATAAACTACTTTATGAATTATTAAAGACTAAAATTCTTATATTGGGATTTGAAATTAACTTATCCAGGTGACGATCTACCTGGGTAGTTCATATTGGAATGTATTGTTGAGCATATCCAATATTTCTAAGCAAATTACTCTGCTCATCATACATTATTTTACAAAAAAAATTTAGAGAACAAAATTTACAGCTAATTAAAAAAGTAAACAACTTATGTTATGTGCACAATTGCCAAAAACCAAATAGACGATGAAATATCGCGAATTTTTATTTCAGGCCTCCCGCATAACCCCCATTCCCCTTGGAACCTAAAATTATTAGTATAGCTTATAATCATGGAAGAATTAATGCTAATTTACATGCCGAGTGTTGTTAAGTTCGGTTCTACCGCTAGTGCCCAATAAAATAATTGGCCCCGCTAAAGTTTTTAGCGTATATCTCGTTTATACTTTGTTATAAAAGAAAAGTGTATATAACAAAAAGTCCGTCACGCAGGGGCTGCCGTAAACTAAGCCAGAATTTCCCACGTGCTGAATGTTTTCTACAATAGCAGAAATCCGCCCTAATAACCAGCTGTAGTAGGAAGGGACCTCTAAACCTAAAACATTATTTAGGGCGTAACAACCCAGAAGTTTCTAGCCCCAAAAAACAGTTAACCTAACCTCTAAACCTATTCACGAGGGCACTACGAATAGTTCTAGAAACGGCCCACCAGAGATCTCGGCGGAGACAGAAGTCCGGAACTCCTGGCGGGCGTTCCGTCGACATACACGCACAATACAAATGTTAAATAATCTAGGTTAATTATTCTAAGATACAGGATAGATGTATATTAACAATACGTATAGTATAGTAAACTTTTTAATTTACATTAAGATTGATTCTATACAATTTTTCGATCCGACGAATAATAAACGGAGATATTTTGAATTTTCAAAAATCCCCCCTCTAAACACCCCCCTCCATATGAGTCCGATTTCAGCCATTAACGGAACTTGATCTTTCTCTATCTACGTAAAACGCTTAAATATGAAGTTTTGGTAACGATCAAACATAAATGTGCGCACACACTAGAGCGTTAACAGACAATTATATATATAAAAACCTTTATATATATATATATATATATATATATATATATATATAACTGTATATATAATTTTGAACAGAACCTCATTTTCGTCATCTCCGGGGGTGAGGACAATCGATGGACATTTGACCAGGAAATTTGTCACAAAACCTCGCGGCCATGAGTACGACCTCAATAGCTGATTTCCCTTAAGGGAACAATTCCGCTAAAAGTTACTTTAAATAACAAACTAAACAACTTTTGTCATGTGAATATTTGGCAAGAAAACAAATAGAATAACAAAATACCGCTATTTTTTAATTTCAGGCCTCCCTTACAACCCCCACTCCTGCCCGTCCCTAGAAAAGTTAGTATAGCTTATTATAATGAAGGCGTTAATACTAATTACATAGCGAGTTTTATTTAGTTCGGTTGAGTCTTTTGTGCCAAATAAAATTGGGGGCTCCCGCTATAGTTATTAGCGTATAACTCATTTATACTTCCGTATACGGCAAAAGTCCATATAACAAAAGTTACTCTAAAGTACAAAATAAACAACTTTTGTTATCGGCATATTTGCTGAAAAAGCCATAGAAAATGAAATATAGCTATTTTTAATTTCAGGCCTCCCTTATAACCCCCACTCCTGTTTGTCTTAGAGAATATTAATATAGCCTTAAGTCTAAGTTGGGCTAGTAGTATTATACATACCAAGTTTTATAAAATTCGGTTCAGCTGTTTACGCGTGAAAAGGTAACAAACAAACAGACACGAAAGAAACAAAATGCAGTTTATGGTGTCTATGACATGTGAAACGAAAAGTTATCGTGAAATTTCCGGAAAAAAATCAATGTACAGACAGAGGTTACAATTTTATATATATATATATATATATATATATATATATATATATATATTATATATATATATATATATATACAGTTTTGAACGGACCTCATTTTCATCTCCTGGGTAGGATCGATGGACATTTGAAGAAATATTTCGAAAATCGCGTCATGAGTACAACCTCAATAGCTGATTTCCCTTAAGGTAAATCTGCTAAAAAGACAGTAGAGTCGGGAGGTGGCGTGAAGGGTTGTAGCCAATCCGGGGCTTTATTTAGTTGATGTTACAGTCGGCCCACTGCCAGTACAATACTCACACATTTATACAATTACATATTTATGCCACATACACTACATTAGGCTACATGCAAATGACAGCTTTTAAAAAGGTAAGATTTAAAATATAAGAAACAGAATTATCTTTATGTAGTGATTCCTATAGTGTTGTATAGGAGTTTATTTCCCATGCTCCATCATTAATGATATTACATGTTTCCTTCACAGTTATTTATTCTATGGGGCAGTGGTTTCAATGCATGCACTCCAAATATATAAGCATCAAGTATATTATATTAAGCGTCCGAAACAGGGACGAGACAGTCTACATGCAAATGACAACTCGTATTTTGGCTAGTCCGCCCCGAATCTTGTCGCCCAGTGGCGTAGAGGCTTGCTGCAATCTGATTGGCAATTCGCGAATGGCGCTACCTTATCTTATACGTACCTTGGTGCTGATGAGAGAGGAACTCTTGGAGTTCATGTTCTGACAGGAATTAGGGAAATAGGTGGAAAACTAGGGGAGGGAGGAACAGGACTGTGCAGGCATCACCTGTGGTCCATTTCTGAGACTGTGCTGCTATCAGTTGTATAAAGCGTTTACTGAAATCCCAACATCTACTGTTTTCCACCTGGCACCGCCAGATACCAGGTCAATTCACATTTAACCTTTTCGCTCTTACATCCCAAAATTTTCTCAACCACTCCTTAAAGTAGAGCGCATCGCTCAGTACAAGGAGACTACCAGCTCAAACCCACGTAGGGCTTACAAGGTCCTACATTTCCTTGCTTAACATTCATTTTAGAGGCAATCTGGAGTCTAAAAAAATAAATAAAAAAAACCAAAAAATAAAAAACAAAAACATCTACTGCTCCTTAACAACCTGCTCGAGAAGTTAAACATGTAATAGAAACTATACATTGTAGTGGTTATTAAACATATGTTTAATTACCATTATGAACAGTGCTTGGTTAGCAGTCAATGTGCGAGTGACTCTCTCTAAGAACATTTAAAAAAAAGTTTTTTTTCTGTAATCGTTGAATAATGGTAACATTACTAAACTGAAATGAGTGCAGAAAGTGAAACATTTTGCAATAGAGTGAAGAAAGTAATCACTTTCTTCACATGTGCCTTCTTAATTAGTAATAAGTATAAATTAAAGAATAATTTGAAGTTGGAAATTAAATACTTTTAAATGTTTCTTAACATTGTAAGAATTTATTTTAACAAAATAAATTTAAATGTGAATGAATTATTGGTGGAAATAATCAATATATTTTAAAATTTAAATATAATAATAATTACCTTCCTTGTTTATAACCTGCACTTGTTCATAACTGCACTACTTCACAATCATCACTAGTTGTTTTATAACTATGCTTATAACCTTTCACAACCATGCTTATAGCCTACCAACAACAAACCATAATCTTCACAACATCCTAATTTTGTTCATATTCAGGTTAGATCTGATCATGTATTACACGATTACAGAAAAAATTTAATATTGCACTCGTGACGAAAGTAGAATTTACAACTCTCGTGACGTTTCACTCGAGTAGTAAAATGATCTACTTTCGTCACTTGTAGAATAAATAACTATTTCCCGCCCTCTTAGACATAAACAAAAGTGAACGGGGGTGAAATAATTACAGTGGACTCTTAACCACAGCCAGGACCTAAAATAGTGAGTTACATTTTAGCAGATTTCCCTTAAGGAAAATCAGCTATTGAAGTTATACTCATGACGCGATTTTCGAAAGTTTTCTTCAAATGTCCATCGATCTTACCCAGGAGATGACGAAAATGAGGTCCGTTCAAAACTTTATATATATATATATATATATATATATATATATATATATATTTGTCTGTTACCGCTCTAGCGGTCGCAATTATTGTTTAATCGTTACCAAACTCGATATTTAGTCGTTTTATGTAAAAAAAAAAAAGATTGAGTTCGTTAACAGCTGACATCGGGCAAGGGGGAGGGGGGTTTAGAGGGGAGGATTTTCCAAAATTCGAAATATCTGTTACTATAGGTCGGATCGAAAACTTGTATAGAACCAAACTTATTGCAAATTAAATGTACTATAAATATTGCTATATACATTAATTCACTATCTTGAACATTAACCGAGATATTTGCATTTTTCAGTTTTCAGCCATCAGCAAACCATTACTTCTACTCATGTTACATAAACTGGTACATAATAAATCACATTATTCGAAGTTTAAATACCAAAAATTGTATTCAAGAGACCTTTATTATACGAGGTACATGCAAATATGTCCTGGTGACTCCCCCCCCCCCGCGTCTAAAGGTTATGGACTACTAAAATTTGATTGATTGAGATAAAAATTATTCTGACTAATTATTAATTACAGTTCTAGATATAGTGAATAGTTCTCAATGAAATTAATATGTTATATTCTGATATATTTCAGTAATTGTTTTTCTTTCCGGTGTGAGGCGGGCAGACCCGTTTGTTTACATTTCTAACCTAACGATTCCTGTCGGCAGGTTATTGAAATTGGGTGAATCATTTCTTATTTCCGTTTGTATTTATTCACGGTGTTGTTGTGTTACCAGTGTGTATATTTATCTAGTTCTAAACTTCACGAGGGAAATCTGCCTAATTTACGCAGCCCCTGCGTGACGGACTTTTATAATTCAACATATCATCCTGGGCGAGGTTATTACCTAAAAAAAGGTTACGATGTACGTTACCATGTGTTTGTGTTTTTATTTTTTCAAAAAACGTTTGTGTTCCTGTTTATTGGATAAGTATTAGACACCATATAACCAACCATAAGCGAATAGAGTAGGCTGGTGGAGAGTGGCGCCCTCCCACCAATTGTATTTCATTACAAATGTATCCTAGGCTAATCTTAGGGCAACGTCTTCCTGTATCTAGCTTCTTTAACCTATTTCTTTTATCCTCCTCCCACTATCTTCTGTCCTTCTATTTTCTTTTTCTCCTATTCTCCAACCCACCTGGTATATTAATATTAATTTTATTGAAAACCATTTATTATATCAAGTACTGAAATATATAATGATTCAGAATAATCTCCATCACTCTAATTTTAGTAATCTAAGAACAAATGACGCGGGGGGGGGGGGGCTCATCAGAACGTATTTCCATGTATCTCAACCAGAAAAATTTGTTGAACACGATATTTGGTGTTTGGGTTTGAAATAAGACGAGTCATGATATGTATTAGGCTTATTCTTAACGTGCGATGACTGACAGTGGAGGTTTGCTGAAGGCTGAAAAAATTACCTTCAATGCAATTATCGCGGTTAATATGGAAGATAGAGGAAGTATGTATATCACAAAATATAGAACATTCAATTTCCAATAATATTGATTCTCTACAATTTTTCGATTTGACGTAGATATTTTAAATTTCCGAAATTCCCCCTCCCACTGGCCCAATTGCGGCTGTTAACGAACTTGATTTTTAGTTTTACATAAATCGTTTAAATATCGAGTTAGGTGACGCTGAAACAAGAATTGCGACCGCCAATTTTCCCTGGAGGGAACGTTCTTAATTGAACGATTGACCAGTAAAAAAGGTTTATCATCAAATTCACAAACGGGGGCTACAAGGTCCTGTATTTCTTTTGCCTCCCTCATTTTTTGAGGTAAAATGGTAAAAAAAAAAAAATAAAAAAAATAATAATAAATTCCATATCATCTACAGTGTTAACAGCTGAGAATCGGCGACTGTGCTGGGCTGATTATTATAGATTTTCTAAAGTTATTTCCGAAATAAGAATACTATCCAGTTAATAACTTACAAATCTAACAGGAATTACTGACAAGGATCCTCCAAGGAATTCCCATACATTAACACAATATTCCAACACCCTAACACAGTACATTTCTATTTTAAAAAAGTCCGTCACGCAGGGGCTGCGTAAACTAAACAGATTTCCTATGTGAAGTTTAGCAATAGAGAAATCTGCATACTGGTAACACAACACCACCATAAGTAAATACAAACGGTAATGACAAATCTTTCAGTTAATTTTAATAAACTCCCAACTGAAACGGCTTCTGAATTGTAAGAATAATTTATATTTTAATAACTCACATTTTAGTAGTCCAAGAACTAAAGAAGGGGGGCGGGGCGGATGAACAGAACGTTTTTTATAAATCTCACAAATTAAAGAAGGTTAGGTAAGGTTAGAAAATACAGGTTAGGTTAGAAGCTTCCACCAGAGCCGAGACTTACGAACAACACCCGACCACTGACAATAAAAATGCAAATATCTCGGTTAATATTCAAGATAGAGAATAAGTGTATATAACAATATTTATAGTAAATTTAATTTGCAATAACATTGGTTCTATACAATTTTTCTATCCGATACATAATAATTTTCGAAAATCCCCCCCCCCTCCCTCTGGTACGATTTCAGCCATTAACGAACTTGATCTGTCTTTTTTGCATAAAACGGTTAAATATCGAGTTTCGTAACGATCAAACAAAAATTGCAACCGCTAGAGCGTTAACAGACAAATATATATATAATTTTGAACGGACCTCATTTTCGTCATCTCCTGGGTAGGATCGAGGGACATCCCCCCTCTGGGGAGAAATTTTTCGAAACTCGCGTCATGAGTACGACCTCAATAGCTGATTTCCCTTAAGGGAAATCTGCTAAAAAAAGTCTGTCACGCAAGGGTTGCTTTTCGCCACCCCTCCACAATTATTTTTCAATTTGTTTATGTATATTTTCTTGTTACTGTTTATGATTAATATCGCCTTGTAGCGAATACTCCAAATAAATAAATAATGTACAGGACTTGATGTATTATGAAGAGGACTTGATGTCAGCGATGTATATTCAAGAAATCGATATCAATATAATTATATTTTCCTTCTTACCAGTCTAACCATTTCTGACAACATGTTTTATTGGACTATATGTAGGTTTTTGTGCATATTACCCAAGAGCAATGCTGAGCTATACTGTTCCCTAGGAGGTTTGCTAGGGATTAGTGTGACATTTATAACACCCAAATGTGTTTATTTTATAAGCCAACGGATTCCGATTTACCAAAACTTGCACTTTATGAGAGGCATTCCAGAATTATTATTGTGCTTTGTACATTTGTGGTCATTGAAGAAGTATAAACGTGAATTTAATATTATAATGGAACAAATAAAACGGACCACCCAGGGATATATATTAATTTTTATTATAATCATTATTGCGATAGACTTCATAAGGATTTCATTAAGCTGTTATGTTGTTTATGAAAAACTATTGAAAGTGAATCCTCTGTTCATGATTGGTAATATAATGATCTCCATAATCGACCTTCAGTTCATTTTAATAATTGGACAATACTTTTTAATTAATTACTCGCTTATGAGGGAATTTGTGAAGGACAAATGTTTGTTTAGTTCAATTGATGCTGCATTTTCAAGATTTTTCAAGCAGGTGCAAATACTTCATTGCGTGAATAAGATATTTACAAACCAAAATTTGATTATTATTTTGAGGCTTACTTTTTCTTTATTGTATTATTCTAATCTTATATTTGATGAACTAGTAACGAAAGATGCAATATATTTAGAGAACTTGTGTTCATTGGTTTTGTCAGTTTTAGTACAGTTATATCTCCTCATAATGTTGATGGCACCTGTTGAACAATTAAGGACGAAGGTAATTAAATGTTTACAATAATTCTAATCCCAATTATTAAACAATTTTCTATTATTTTTTTTCTCATACTAATAAGGAAAATGCATTAAAGACGGCAATTGATCGTTCTCAGGATGTGACTGTCTTGTTGATAAGGTCGAAAATCTTTATACATATGTTTATGCAACTCCACACATCTAGAGTGGAAAATATAAGCGAAAGTGATCTCACTATTTTTCATATTTCACCCTTCAGCAATTAATATTTTATGTTGTAGTTTCACTAAACTCCTTATTTCAGTAGACGGATGAAATACATTAAGGTGATCAATGTCATTGAATGAAGATGTGTAATTTGAAATAATTTTTTCAGGCAGACAAATTTTATAACCAATTCTTCCATTTGATGCTGAAAAATGGAGAACTCCGAGCTGATGTGAGTATTTGAAGGTAATATATTTGATTTGATTTTTTTACTATCATATGCTTTTCTCAGGGTATTTCTGAACTATGAATAATGAGTGGGTGTTTTAGCAGATTTCCCTTCAGGGAATTCAGCTATTGAGGTTGTACTCATGACGGAATTTTCGACCTTTTTCTTCAAATGTCCATCGATCCTACTTAGTAGATGACGAAAATGAGGTCCGTTCAAAACTGTATATATATATATATATATATATATATATATATATATATATATATATATACTAGCTCAGATACCCGGCTTCGCTCGGGAATTCATTTCAGGGTGAATGGTGATGGTATTTTTTTGGCAAGGCTTTAGTTTGCACAATATTTTCACCTTTACCCGTCCCACTATTCAGGATTAACACCCGTTGTTGGCATTTGTTAATAATAAAATTAATTTTTTATGTAAGTCTTCACTGTCCTCCAAATTGTCATATTTCCCGTCTCCTGTGCATTATGCATAGATCTCAGTTATTAAGCACAAAATATTGTGGTGAAACGAAATATCACCATTTTTAATTTCAGGCCTCCCTTATAACCCCCACCCCGGCCCCCCCCGAGAAATGTTGGTACGGCTTATTATAATGAAGGCGTTACTGCTAATACATATACCGAGTTTTATTTAGTTTGGTTGAGTCTATTGTGCCAAATAAAATTGTTCACTTCCGCTATAGGTTTTAGTCTATATCTCGTTTATAATTCGGTATACGAAAAAAGTGTATATAACAAAAGTTACTCTAAATAACAAAATAAACAACATTTGTTATGTGCATATTTGCCGAAAAACCAATAGGAAACGAAATATCGCTATTTTTAATTACAGACCTTCCTTATAACTCCCACTCCTGTTCGTCTCAGAGAAAATTAATATAGCCTAAAGTCTAAGTTGGGTTAGTAGTAATATATATACCAAGTTTCATAAGATTCGGTTCTGCCGTTTATGCGTGAAAAGGTAACAAACAAACAAACAAACAAATAAACAAACAAACAAACAGACACGAAAGAAACAAAATGCAGTTATGGTGTCTATGACATGTGAAACGAAAAGTTATCGTGAAATTTCGCGAAAAAAATCAATGTACAGACAGAGGTTACAATTTTATATATATATAGATATCTATATCACTAATCCGAATCATACTTGCAACTATCATATAAGACTAAAACATAACATCTTTTGTCATAATATGCATTTATTAAAAACACTTAAATAAGCACTAATAAAATTAATTACTCCCGCTACGGTTTTAGCGTATATGCCATGTTAACTTCATTTACGGCAAAAGTGAATACAACAAAAGTTACTTTAAATAACAAAAGTAAACAACTTTTGCTATGTGCACGTTAGCCGAAAAAAAAATAGAAAATGAAAATTGCGAATTTTTATCTCAGGCCTGTCATAACCCCCACTCCCGTTTGAACCTAAACATTTTAATGTAGCTTATAATCATGGAAGAATTAATGCTAATTCGCATACCAAGTTTTGTTAAATTCGGTTCAATCGTTTGTGCTCAACAAAATTGTTGGCTTCCGCTTTAGTTTTTAACGCATATTTCGTTTATGTTATACAGCAAAATTATTATTATTATTATTATTTATTAACGTCCACTTTTTGCAACTTAGGCTAATCGGGACGGGTTATCTACAGGTTACCACCCTTTTCTAACCAGGGTGGGATTTTAGGATGTTATTTAATGAATTCCGTCACTAATACAGCAAAATTGAATATAACCAAAGTTACTTTAAATAACAAAATAAACAACTTTTGTCATGTGCATATTTGCAGAAAAACCAGTAGAAAAAAAAAAATATCGCTATTTTTAATTTCAGGCCTCCCTTATAACCCCCACTCCCGCCCGTGCCTAGAAATATTGGTAAGGCTTATGATAATTAAGGTGTCAGAGATAATACACATACCGAGTTTTATTTAGTTCGGTGGACTCTTTTGTGCCAAATAATATTCTTGACACCCGCTATAATGTTTAGCGTATAACGCCTTTATAATTCCGTATTCGCCTATAGTGTATATAAGAAAAGTTTCTCTAAATAACAAAATAAACAACTTTTATTATGTGCATATTTGCCGAAACACCAATAGGAAACGGAATATCACTATTTTTAATTTCAGGCGTCCCTTATGACCCCCACTCCTGCCCGTCCCTAGAAATGTTTGTATGGCTTATTATAAGGAAGGCGTTAGTGCTAATACACATACCGAGTTTTATTTAGTTCGGTTGAGTCTTTGTCCCAAATAAAATTGTTGAGTCCCGCTATAATGTTTAGCGTATAACTCATTTATACTTCCGTATACGGCAAAAGTGCATATAACAAAAGTTACTCTAAATTACAAAGTAAACAACTTTTGTTATGAGCATATTTGCTGAAAAAGCAATAGAAAACGAAATATCGCTATTTTTAATTTCAGGCCTCCCTTATAACCCCCACTCCTGTTCGTCTTAGAGAATATTAATATAGCCTAAAGTCTAAGTTGGGCTAGTAGTAATATACATACCAAGTTTCATAAAATTCGGTTCAGCCGTTTATGCGTGAAAAGGTAACAAACAAACAAACAGACACCAAAGAAACAAAATGCAGTTATTGTGTCTATGACATGTGAAACGAAAAGTTATCGTGAAATTTCGCGAAAAAAATCAATGTACAGACAGAGGTTACAATTTTATATATATACTAGCTCAGATACCCGGCTTCGCTCGGGAATTCATTTGAGGCAAAATGGTGACGGTATATTTTTGGCAAGGCTTTACTTTGCACAATATTTTGACATTTACCCGTTCCAGTGTTTAGGGTTAATACCCGTTGTTGGCATTTGTTAATAATAAAATTATTTTTTTATGTAAGACTTCACTGTTCTCCATATTGTCATATTTCCCGTCTCCTGAGCATTATGCATAGATTTGAATTATTAAGGAAAAAAATATTGACATACATTTGAACTAATTTTTTCATGTGCATATTTGCCGAAAATGCAATAGGAAACGAAATATCACTATTATTAATTTCAGGCCTTCCTTATAACCCCCACTCCTGCCCGTCCCTAGAAATGTTAGTATAGCTTATTATAATAAAGGCGTTAGTACTAATTCACATACCGAGTTTGGTTTAGTTCGGTTGAGTCTTTTGTGCCAAATAAAATTGTGGACTCCCGCTATAGTTTTTAGCGTATAACTCATTTATACTTCCGTATACGGTAAAACAGCATATAACAAAAGTTACTCTAAATAACAAAATAAACAACTTTTGTTATGTGCATATTTGCTGAAAAAGCAATAGGAAACGAAATATCGCTATTTTTAATTTCAGGCCTCCCTTATAACCCCCACTCCTGCCCGTCCCTAGAAATGTTAGTATGGCTTATTATAAGGAAGGCGTTAGTACTAATTCACATACAGAGTTTGGTTTAGTTCGGTTGAATCTTTTGTGCCAAATAAAATTGTGGAGTCCCGCTATAGTTTTTAGCGTATAACGCATTTATACTTCCGTATACGGCAAAAGTGCATAAAACAAAAGTTACTCTAAATTACAAAATAAACAACTTTTGTTATGTGCATGTTTGCTGAAAAAGCAATAGGAAACGAAATATCGCTATTTTTAATTTCAGGCCTCCCTTATAACCCCCACTCCTGTTTGTCTTAGAGAATATTAATATAGCCTAAAGTCTAAGTTGGGCTAGTAGTAATATACATACCAAGTTTCATAAAATTCGGTTCAGCCGTTTATGCGTGAAAAGGTAACAAACAAACAAACAAACAAATAAACAAACAGACACCAAAGAAACCAAATGCAGTTATGGTGCGTATGACATGTGAAACGAAAAGTTATCGTGAAATTTCGCGAAAAAAATCAATGTACAGACAGAGGTTACAATTTTATATATATATAGATATAGATTTGTCTGTTACCGCTCAAGCGGTCGCTATTTTTGTTTGATCGTTACGAAACTCGAAATTTAGTCGTTTTATGTAAAAATAAAGATCTAGTTCGTTAATGGCTGAAATCGGACGAGTGGGAGGAGGGGGGGGGGTTAGAGGGGAGGATTTTCGAAAATTCGATATATCTCCGTTACTATACGTCGGATCGAAAAATTGTATAAAATCAATCTTATTGCAAATTACATTTACTATAAATATTGTTCTATACATATATTTCGTATAATGAGTATTAACCGAGATATTTGTATTTTTTGTAATGAGTTCCGCTTTCAGTAAACCCCTACTCCTACTAGGGACATATTAATAATAAGCTGATATCTAATGATCCATCTCATTATTAGGTTAAATACAAAATATTGTTTTCAACAAAGCTTTATTTTACGAGGTACAAACAAATACGTTCTCTTGAACCCCCCCCCCCCTTTTTTTCTTGGACTATAAAAATCTGAGTGATTGAGATAGAAATTATTTTGATTCATTTAAAATTACTCCACTAACTATAATAAATAGTTTCCAATAAAATTAATATTTTATATTCAGATATATTTCTTTAATTGTTTGTTTTTCCGGTCTATCTATCGATACTGCACTACAAGGTTGGCTAACCTGTTTGTTTACAATCCAGCCGTATTACGTTGTAGGTTACGTTCTATTATTAATTACAGCACTAGATATAATAAATAGTTATATGAATAAAATTTATAACTTATATTCAAATATATTTCCGTAATTGCTTTTATTTCCGGTAAAAGCTGGCTAACCTGATTGTTTAGAACTCAGGCTGTTTGATATCAGGAAGGTTCTTACCATTTGACTTGCCCTTTATTTGTTTACTTAATATTCACAGCAGTATTAAGTCTTACAACAAATGGATATTCTGTGGTACTATTTAGTGTTGGTGTAATAAGTGTACAGAGCGCTGCTATCATTAACGGTAAGTCCATCTGTTGTGTTCTTGTTGTTTTTTGAGATTGAATTGTTTTTAATTTAATCTCGGAGCCTAACGGACGAGAGATACTTTCCCGCCAAAAGCTAGTTCGGCCGTTTCTTTGACTGGCTCGGCTCTCGTGAAATTTCTCTATTGTAAAACTTCATGTGGGAAATCTGCTTAGTTTACGCAGCCCCTGCGTGACGGACTTTATTCTTTAGTAGGTATCATCTTCATAGCCAGCGCCGGACTGACCTCTGTGGGCCCTCGGCAAAACTAGGACCCCCCCCCTTAACGAAATTTTTGATACCAAATATAATAAAAACAAATTTTTATTTAGTAACAAATATATATATATATATATATATATATATATATATATATATATATATATATACTAGCTCAGATACCCGGCTTCGCCCGGGAATTGATTTGAGGCTGAATGGTGATGGTATTTTTTTAGTAAGGCTTTACTTTGCATAATATTTTGACATTTACCCGTCCCAGTGTTTAGGTTTAATACCCGTTCTTGGCTTTTGTTAATAATAAAATTAATTTTTTATGTAAGTCTTCACTGTCATCCAAATTGTCATATTTCCCGTTTCCTGTGCATTATGCATAGATTTAAATTATTAAGCACAAAATATTATAATAATATATTATAATTTGAATTAATGTTTCCAGTAGAGGTACCTGGTAGTTCATATTGAAACGAATTGTTGAACAAATATCTCTAAATAACAAAATAAACAACTTTTGTTATGTGCATATTTGCCGAACCCCCAATAGGAATTCGGTTGAGTTAATTCGGTTGAGTCTTTTGTGACAAATAAAATTGTTGACTCCCGCTATAATTTTTAGCGTATAACGCCTTTATAATTCTTTATACGACGATAGTGTATATAACAAAAGTTACTCTAAATAACAAAATAAACAACTTTTGTTATGTTCATATTTGCCAAAAAACCAATAGGAAACGAAATACCGCTATTTTTAAATTCAGGCCTCCCTCACAACCCCCACTCCTGCCAGTCCCTAGAAATGTAGGCATGGCTTGTTATAATGAAAGCGTTAGTGCTAATACACATACCGAGTTATATTTAGTTTGGTTGATTCTTTTGTGCCATATAAAATAGTTCACTTCCTCTATAGGTTTTAGCGTATATCTCGTTTATAACTCGGTATACGACGAAAGTGCATATAACAAAAGTTACTCTAAATAACAAAATAAACAACTTTTGTTATGTGCATATTTGCCAAAAAACCAATAGGAATCGAAATATCGCTATTTTTAATTTCTGGCTTCCCTTATAACCCCCACTCCTGTTCGTCTCAGAGGATATTAATATAGCCTAAAGTCTAAGTTGGGTTAGTAGTAATATACATACCAAGTTTCATAAAATTCGGTTCAGCCGTTTTTGCGTGAAAAGGTAACAAACAAACAAACAAACAAATAAACAAACAAACAAACAAACAGACACCAAAGAAACAAAATACAGTTATGGTGTCTATGACATGTGAAACGAAAAGTTATCGTGAAATTTCGTGAAAAAAATCAATGTACAGACAGAGGTTACAATTTTATATATATATAGATATATATATATATATATATATATATATATATATATATATATATATATATATATATAATTTGGGTAGTTAACAATTATTCGGACTCATTATTTATTACAGTACTAGATTTAGTAAATAGTTCTCAATAAAATTAATGTTATATTCTGATATATTTCAGTAGTTGTTTTCTTTTTCGGTGAGAGGCGAGCAGACCGGTTTGTTTACATTTCTAACCTAACGCTTCCTGTCGGCAGGTTATTGAAATTGGTTGAATCATTTTTATTTCCGTTTGTATTTATTCACTTAACCCTGGAATGGTAAGGTGGGGCATACAGTGCCCAAAAGTGTGTAGTTCAATTTCCGCCAGGTGGCGCAGTTTGGCTGGGCAAACCTTTCATGAGTTTTCCTGTCCCAACATGCTCCCTTATACGTACCTTGGCTCCCTTCAGTGTGTGACATAGCCTTGACCTAGCAGGTTGTTTTGGTGCTTTTATTTGCGTTTTGGGGTACTGTATGCCCCACCTTACCATTAGTGTTTCTTTTCAGTAATTATTAACATTAGTTTTAATATTGTTTTTTAATTACGTGAGCCATAAAATGGACGACAAAAAAGTATTTTTGTTAGGCCGGGACGATGAATTAATTTTACAAGAATTATTTCGTGATTCAGCAACTGCTGAATTTGAAGATTTTTCAAATGATGAAGAAAACGATGCTGTTGAAGACGATGATGATGTTCCTGATGTTTTTCAAAAAACCGCAAACCAGAAACATCTCTCTTTGTATTTGACAATGAACTTACATTATTGTCATATGTCCCAAAAAAGAATAGAAATGTTTTACTATTATCGAATATGCACCAAGGCCAATCAATGATAAAAGAAAAAATTATCCCTGAAATTATACATTTTTATAATAATACAAAGGGAGGTGTAGATGTTTTCGACCAAATGTGTGCCCAGTACAACTGTAGCCGAAAAACCAGGCGATGGCCCCTATGTCTTTTTTATGGAATGCTCAACGCCGCTGGAATCAATGCCTACATCATTTTGAGAGAAAACATTCACCGTTCTGGTGGGAAGATGGAGAGCAGGTTAGATTATCTACTGTCATTAGGTGAAGAGCTGATAAAGCCATGGATGATGCATCGCCTGACCATAAGAACCATTCCCAGATCTGTACGGGAGGCCATCGAGGAGCAATTCGGAGTTAGCAGCCCAGCACCGCCACCCGCTACACAAGGCGCTCGTTCGTCCGGTAGGTGTCATCTATGTGGTAGAGGCAAAGACACTAAAACCACTGTAAAATGTTGCAAATGCAATAGATTTATATGTTCTAGTCACAAAATCGTTGTATGTGATGCTTGTAATGACTAATAATTAAGTTCCTCCAGATAATAGGTATAATTCTATTTTTTTTTTTCAATTACTTATAAAACATAGTAAGTTTTTTTTTTTAAATATTCTTATTTTTAAAAGACAGCTAAATGTTTATAAAATAGAGAAAATGTTTTGTTTATGTAAATAAAAATTATTATCATAGCGTAAAAAATCTTTAATAATTGGGGTACCTAGTGCCCCACCTTACCTTTCGTGTTCCAAAATTTACACCTTACCATTCCAGGGTTAATATTCATTGTGGTGTTGGGTTACCAGTATGAAGATTAATCTATTATTAAACTTCTTAGATTACGAAGCCCCAGCGTAACAGACTTTTAGCAGATTTCCCTTAAGGGAAATCAGCTATTGAGGTTGTACACGTGAAGGAATTTTCGACATTTTTCTTCAAATGTCCATCGATCCTATCTAGTAGATGACGAAAATGAGGTCCGTTCAAAACTGTATATATATATATATATATATATATATATATATATATATATATATATATATATGTCTGTCACCGCTCTACTGCGGTCGCAATTTTTGTTTGATCGTGTCCAAACTCGATATTTAGTCATTTTATGTAAAAAGAAATATCAAGTTCGTTAACGGCTGAAATCGGACCAGGGGGAGGGGGGGGGTAGAGGGGAGGATTTTCGAAAATTCGAATCATCTCTGTTACTATACGTCGAATCGAAAAATTGAACAGAATCAATCTTATTGCAAATTAAATTTACTATAAATATTGTTATATACATGTATTCCCTATCTTGAATATTAACCGAGATATTTGCATTTTTATTAAATTTGGGGCCGATAACGGATTTTTGAATTTCCCGCCAAATGGTTGTTTGGCCCTTTGCCGTAACTGTTCGGCTCTCGTTTGGAGATTTCTCTATTGTATAACTTCACGTGGGAAATCTGCTTAGTTTACGCAGCCCCTGGGTTACGGACTTTTTCGTTTGACCTCCTTATGGCCGCGGGCCCTCGACATTTACCGACCTGCAGACCTGGCCAGTCCGACGTTGTTCATAGTCCCCAAGGTACGTAGAAACTGAGGCGACATTTGCACACGTTTTTTAAAGAATAAAAATGTGTTCTCTCTCACTATTCACTATATTTAAAGGACAAATTAAACACAGCTATAGACCTTATTAATATCGTGTCATAATAAATATTAAAACTTTGCTTCCCGCCATAAAATGACAATCCCATGTAGGTACAACAATTTCGGCTAAATTAAAAAAAAAAAGTTCTGATTTGTTCAATCTCACTTAGAATTAACATTTACGAACAAAATAGCGTTACAAATAGTTTTGAGCTAAGCTTTAGCCCATGCAGACCTCTTGTTGAATTTCGCTGTAGTTTTTAGCTTGTATATTTTTTATTCATTGATATACTTCAAAGAGTACAGAACAAAAGGTATTCTAAATAACAACAAAACAATGTTTTTGAATCCGTATCTGTCGAAAATCTCAGCTTGAAACATATAGAGATTATCTCATACAAGTCTCATTCTAAAGAGGTTCTTCTTAATTTAGAAGATGGTGTCGCAGAATATATGGGAAGTATTTTACAGTAAAGCCATATTTACATTTATATAGAAGGCAAATAAGCTAACAATCACTAAGAACTATTGTTCTATGAGACTCATAAAATTGTCGTTTACGCTGGGTTCCACACGTCAAGTTGTGTTCTTCCGGGCCGAAATCCTGGATTAGGCTCTGGCCTATGAGCAGCCACATAAAAGTTACACTTGTATGTCTAAATTATATTTAGCATAATTATATGTAAAATAATTACCATTTATTCTGAAGATAACATGTCAACAATTTTCATCTTTTTTTTTTTGTTGGCGTTTTTCTCTTATTGCCATAAAACACGTGAGTGACAACATATCCCATCTCAAACCAACAAGACTTCATAAAGAAGACTTTCAGGCCAAACACTGTTAGGCTATTTGCACACACACCGATTTTGGACGGCCAGTAAAAAATCGGCCGATATTTTATCGGATATGAGGTACTTGCAGACACACCGATTTTGGACGGCCGGTAAATAATTGACCGCAAGGTGCATGTAGACATCCAGTTTCTTTTGTGACACGAGACTGAATAACAATGAATCCTCCAGATCATCAAAGCCGTTTTTCAGAGCGCAACAAACTTCCCTCCACGCGTCCCTGGTAAGATTCCTGTCTTTGAAAGTCTCCAGAGACAAGTCCCCAGGGCCTTGCCTCCACTAACGAAATAAGGATATCATTATCTATTACGTCACCCATTTCAAAAACTCAAGCAAGCAGGCACGCACTAAAAACTAAAAACAGTAGTTAAAAGAAGTCGACTGCACTGAAGGATGGTGTAGCGAGGACTGCTGAGACGGCCGGAAATAAATCGGTGCGTGTGCAAGTTTGTATTTAGTCACATTCACCACTGTGTCGCCGGCACCGGCGTGTACAGTGGCAGTGGCCGGCTGCTCACCGGCATTTTACCGGCGCCGGTCAGCGGTCGGCGTGTGTGCCAGGTCCCGTTGCCCCCTGCGGTTCACTATTGGAATTTGGACGGCCGGTAAAAAGTCGGCCGTCCAAAATCGGTGTGTGTGTGCAAATAGCCTTAAGCATTGAACTTGCTTCCACTGAGTTGGGCTAACTACATTTACAGTAAATCAATCAAACTCATTGATGTGTTTGAGAAATGATTGCCCCATTATTTTACCTTTAAATGAATTTAGATAAAGCCTTAAAATATGTTCACCGCCATAATCCTTTTCTCGATGTTTTGATTAGATTTCTTCTAACGCTGGACTAGTTATGGATCCTATGAGTTTTAAAATGGGTTAAAACAAAAATAAATTATTTAAACTCTGAATTTAAATATAAATATTTTCAAATAAACTGAGATTTATTTGTATACAAGATAACCCGGCGAACGTTGTTTTGTCATATAAATTATTTCTAGTTTCTAGATAAATTCTAGTGTAGACAAAAAAGTAACTTACTTATTATAAGTGTGTATGTAATATATGCATGAGATAGGCATGGAGCGCTATAAGGGAATATAAAAGTCCGTCACGCAGGGGCTGCGTAAACTAAGCAGATTTCCCACGTGAAGTTTTACAATTGAGAAATCTGCCTAATAACAACTGTAGTAGTAAGAAACCTCTAAACCTATTCACGAGAGATGAATAGTTACAGAAACGGCCGCCAGAGCTCTCGGCGGAAAGGCCGAACATAGCCGACTCCTGCCGACCACACGCATAATAGAAATGCAAATATCTCGGTTAATATTCAAGATACAGAATAAATGTATAGAACAATATTTATAGTAAATTTAATTTCCAATAAGATTCATTCTATACAATTTTTCGATCCGACGCATAATAACGGAGATATTTCGACTTTTCGAAAATCCTCCCCTTTATACCTCCTCCCACAAGTCCAATTACAACCATTAACGAACTTGATCTTCCTTTTTACATAAAACGATTAAATTCCGAGTTTGGTAACGATCAAACAAAAATTGCGACCGCTAGAGCGGTAACAGACAAATATATATATATATTGTTGCGAAAATTAAATAGTTGAATAATCCTTCAGAGAGAGAGAGAGTCGCGTATTTGGAAAGTGTGACGTAGATCAAAGAGACCGATAGAATGTTCTAGGTCTGACCAGTACCTTCCAGCCAGACGTCGAATGAACTAGACAATTCCCCTTTGATGTATGCCGCCTCCCTATAAAAAGGAGCTCGGGCCAGCCGTGAGTCAGTTTTATGCTCAGCGATCTTGATGGTCACATCAGTGCTACAGTGCGACTTAGTGCAGTGCGGTAAAGAGTTTTTATAAGAAGAACAGTGTTGTGCCGTGACTGTAAGTAACAGTTTAGTGCCGTGTTTAAGACAGTGCAGTGCCGCGAAGTAAAGGACAGTGAAGTGCCGCGAAGCAAAGGACAGTGCAGTGCCGAAGTAAAGGACAGTGCAGTGCCGTCTTTCTGTGAATTTCAGTGAATTATTGGACTGTGACTCATTGAAGAACAGTAACGCTATCAGTGTATACTGTGAGTAGTAATTAAGAATAATCACCAAGTTTATTGTGCATTGTGAAATAAATTTTGCAGTGATAAAAACTGTGAAACTTGCGAGTATTTAATTTTGCAATCCAAAAGAACTCTTATTAAAAACGTTTATTACTGGTTTTGGTAATACAAAAACGTAACAACTGGTGTCAGAAGTGGGATTGCAAAATTAAAATCAACAAAAATGAAGTTTGAAGAACTAAAAGTGGAACATCTGAAGAAGGAGCTGGCTAAATTGAATCTGCCAACAACAGAAAACAAGGCTGAACTACAAAGGCGGTTGACAGATGAATTCCAAAGGCAAGGAATTGATATAAGTGCTCATGAGTTTGACACTAAGGAAGACATTGCTGTAAGTACTCCTATCTCAAGTAGCAATTTGGATTTAAATTCAATTTTGGCTGCAATGATGGAAAAAATAGCAGATAATAACCAGAAACTCTTAGAAGCTTCTAGAGCTAATTGCGAAAGGCTAGAAGAAAAATTCCAGGAAGCTTCTAAGAGCAACAGTGAGAAAATATTAGCTGAAGTCAGACAAGAATTCCAGGAAGCTTCTAAGAGTAACAGTGAGAAAATATTAGCGGAAGTCAGACAAGAATTCCAGGAAGCTTCTAGAGCTAATTACGAAAAATTAGAAGAAGCTTCTAGAGCTAATTACGAGAGATTAGAAGAAGCTTCCAGAACTAATTGTGAGAGACTCGAAGAAAAATTTCGGGAAGCTTCTAGAGCTAATTGCGAGAAACTTGAGGAACTTCAGGAATCTTCTAGAACAACAAACTAAAAACTCCACGAAACATCAGAAGTATTGGGCAAACGAGTGGAAGCCATTGAGCAGAGAGTAAGCGGGTTTGATGAAAAACTGAATAATGTTGAAGAGAAAGTGTCCAATCTAGGAAAGAAGGTGGACGATGAAATACGTGAGCTGCAATTCCAAATGGATAATCTACAAGTTCGAGAGGGCCCGGTGAGGCTCATTTCAGAGCATTCCAGCAAGATAAAGACTCCGACTTTTGACGGTAATGTACCATTTAACGTTTTTAAATTCCAATTTGAGACGGTGGCCAGTAGAAATGGATGGAATAATGAAGAGAAAGCGGTAGAATTGATTTTGGCACTGAAAGGAACCGCTGCAGAAGTCCTGGAGAGTTTACCGGCCGCTTGCAGAAATAATTATGAGGACATCATGGTGACCTTACAGCGCAAATTTGGCGATGAGCATAAGCGAGAACTGTACAGGATGGAGCTAAGGGGCAGAGTGCAGAAACCGAACGAGACGCTTCAAGATTTTGCCATGGAAATCGAACGTCTAGTGCAGCTGACTTACCCAGGTGAAAATCATCCATTCTTGGATCAGTTCAAGATTGAAGCATTTGTGAATGGTATACGAGATCCAGACGTTAAATTCGCGGTGTGTGCTACACAAAAATCATCCTTTGCTGAAACCATCTCTTATGCGCTAGCCCAGGAGACCGCTAAAGTAATTGCAAAACCGCAAGTCTACAATGTGCGACGTCTTGTTGCTGAAACACGCAGTGGCGGTGACGAAAGGAGTGACATAGAAGCAGTGGTCAAGCGGATACTGGAGGAGCAAAGGAATAGATCACGCGCCGAATGCTTCAACTGCGGTATGGTTGGCCATTTTCAGCGAAACTGTAAAGCACCAAAGAAAGGGTTGAGATCTTTTACACCATGGAGGGACCAAAATCGGGTGAACAACGTCCATATCTCAAGGAGTGAAATAGAAGACGTGGTCAAGCAAGTACTGGAGGAGCAGATGAATAGATCGCGCGCTAAATGTTTCAACTGCGGCGAGGTCGGCCACATTCAGCGTAATTGTAAAGCGCCAAGGAAAAGGTCGAGATCTATTTCGCCATGGAGGGACAACAAACAGGCGACTGACGTCGAAATCTCAAGAGCCAATGTTACAGTAGAACGAGCTCGCACTGAGGGGCAAGAACTAGCTCCTAACACCGATGGCTCCACCATCTCTATTTCCATCATACGACAGAAGAACAGCAACCTTACTGCTCGTGGACTGATCAACGGGAGGAAGCAGGTCCTCACCATGGACACGGGAGCGACACACTCCATCATTCGGCCCGATTTGGTAAAAGGGGCAGTGGAACCGTTGGAGAACGTACGACTGCGAACTGCTACAGGGGAGTCAGCCACAGTCTACGGAAGAGCCAAGATGAGAGTGACTATCTCCAACATCAGCACTGAACATGTCTTTGTTGTCGCTGACATAATGGATGAAGAGATCATCGGTGTAGACTTCATGATAGCCCACGGTATTGACCTGCGTATGGGTAAGCAAGTTATGATCTGGCGAAACATCGAAATACCTTTGGATGTCGGACATGAGAGCAAGACCACAAAGAAGCTACGTACCGACGGACGCCAGAAATTGTCACGTCGAGCAGAAGCCTCTTCTATTGTTCATAGGAAAGGGAGAAAACACGATGACGACCCAGTCCTCTCAAGGCGGCCATGCAACGTAGAGTACAAGGATTGTACAAAAGCCGAGGAAGAGGAGTGCGTCATTGATGTACGAATTAGCCGTGGTAACTCAGGGGGAGCCAGGTCGACGGCGCAGAAGAGTGGCACTATTCTGGCTAAGGAGGACAATGGAAGGTCGACCCGTCATGAAATATTGGACCGCATTAAAGTGACCAGTGACCAGATGGGTGGCGTGTGTGGTCGAGCAGTGAATACGAAGGAATTTACGGAAGGACAAATGGGTCTACTATTCAGCCCACAACACAAGAAAGGACTTTCGCCTAGCCAAGTATGGCAACGGCGATATTGAGCCTATTCGGGACGAAAAGGCTTAAGTGGGCGGCAGTGTTGCGAAAATTAAATAGTTGAATAATCCTTCAGAGAGAGAGAGAGAGTCGCGTATTTGGAAAGTGTGACGTAGATCAAAGAGACCGATAGAATGTTCTAGGTCTGACCAGTACCTTCCAGCCAGACGTCGAATGAACTAGACAATTCCCCTTTGATGTATGCCGCCTCCCTATAAAAAGGAGCTCGGGCCAGCCGTGAGTCAGTTTTATGCTCAGCGATCTTGATGGTCACATCAGTGCTACAGTGCGACTTAGTGCAGTGCGGTAAAGAGTTTTTATAAGAAGAACAGTGTTGTGCCGTGACTGTAAGTAACAGTTTAGTGCCGTGTTTAAGACAGTGCAGTGCCGCGAAGTAAAGGACAGTGAAGTGCCGCGAAGTAAAGGACAGTGAAGTGCCGCGAAGCAAAGGACAGTGCAGTGCCGAAGTAAAGGACAGTGCAGTGCCGTCTTTCTGTGAATTTCAGTGAATTATTGGACTGTGACTCATTGAAGAACAGTAACGCTATCAGTGTATACTGTGAGTAGTAATTAAGAATAATCACCAAGTTTATTGTGCATTGTGAAATAAATTTTGCAGTGATAAAAACTGTGAAACTTGCGAGTATTTAATTTTGCAATCCAAAAGAACTCTTATTAAAAACGTTTATTACTGGTTTTGGTAATACAAAAACGTAACAGCGGTCGCCAGAGCTCTCGGCGGAAAGGCCGAACATAGCCGACCACACGCATAATAGAAATGCAAATATCTCGGTTAATATTCAAGATACAGAATAAATGTATAGAACAATATTTATAGTAAATTTAATTTGCAATAAGATTCATTCTATACAATTTTTCGATCCGACGCATAATAACGGAGATATTTCGACGTTTCGAAAATCCTCCCTTTTATACCCCCCCCCCCCCTCCCGATACTAGTCCGATTACAACCATTAACGAACTTGATCTTCCTTTTTACATAAAACGATTAAATTCCGAGTTTGGTAACGATCAAACAAAAATTGCGACCGCTAGAGCGGTAACAGACAAATATATATATATATATATATATATATATATATATATACAGTTTTGAACAGACCTCATTTTCGTCATCTACTAGGTAGGATCGATGGACATTTGAAGAAAAATTTCGAAAATTCCGTCATGAGTACAACCTCAATAGCTGATTTCCCTTGAGGGAAATCTGCTAAAAATAACAAACGCCAAACAATATTTTTAAGTTGTTATAGTTTTTTTCTTAAAATTACATATCACATATTAATTACGACAGTAACACTAACAAACAACATCAATCTTTTAATGCTATAGCGTGAACAATATTTTTTGTCAGCCCATCTTTAGGGAGCACTAACAAACTGGATGATTTACCCACTCGAGAGCATGCTACGTACAATTGCCCCAGTGAAAAACATGGTGTACTCAAATCTAAGCCACAAATAGACATCGTTTGGCCTTGGGATTTGTTGATTGTCATTGCAAATTGAAATTTTAATCGAAGTACAGTTAAAAACACTATAATTGATCAGTTATCGAGCGGGATGATAATGATTAAATTACTAAAATGGCTATAAAAAAATAGGGGTTGGTGATAAAAAAGTAAAAATTTAGGGTTGTATGTATTTTTTAATGCCACATTATAAAAAAATAAAAACAAAAAATTTCATCCAAAAATTAAAAAAAAAATGTTAAGGGTGAACAACCCTTATCAATTAGGGGTATGAAAAATAGATAGTAGCCGATTCTCAGGCCTACTGAATACGCAGATAAAATTTGGTAAAAATCGGTAAAGCCGTTTCGGAGGAGTACGCTAACTAACATTGTGACATGGACATTTTATATATTAGATTATGAGTAAGTATTTAATTTATTTATTTTTTTTAAAAGAAGAGGCTTACAATGTATTTACTTGCGAGAGACGATGTGAAATTCACTGCTTCAGGATACTTTACCTTGGGCTTTCCACTCTTTACATCTGTAAGTACAAAGTATTTAGTATCAAAGTACAACTAAAGAAAGTCCGCCACGCAGGGGCTGCGTTAACTGAGCAGATTTCCCACTTGCTGCCAAGACACTATTGATCTGTTTTTGTGAAGATCGGTGCAGTACCGTGTTCTAGTGAAGATCAGTGCAGTACCGTATTTTGTGAACTTCAATGATTCGCGATATCGTGAGTTTTTGCACAGTGTAATAAGAAGTCAAGTTATCAGTGCATATTGTGAGTAGTAGTGAAGAATAATTTACCAAGTGTGTAGTGCATCGTCAAATAAATTGTGCAGTAATGAAAACGCCCAAGTTTGTGTGTTTAATTTTGTAATCCAAAAGAACCCTATTAATCAACGTTTATTATTTTTATAATAAACGCAACAATATAATTGTTGTTTTATATATATTTTTTTCTAACTCGAATATTAACGGAGTTATTTGTGGTACTTATACAATTTTCACTTGAAAAAACTGTCTCAATGAATACATCCTGCTTAAATTTCAAGTTTTTTTAATTGAAATGGGTTTCTTGTTACGGGAGAAATAAACAATAAAATGTGTATCTCATCGCAGCACGTGGGAAACCTGCTCCTGGGTGAAGGACATTTACATTCTACACATAATTTTCAATGTATTTTACTTAATAATGAATACTTTTTCCCAGGGAATATTTCTCACTACTCAATGTAATTAACTGTACATTTTTGTTTCAGATTGTTACGAGTGTGCTCACTTATTTGGTGATTGTCATTCAAGTAGACCTCTAATTTTTTTGTAAATGAGGTACTAGATTTAAAAAAAAAAAAAAAAAAAGATTCCATTTGTATAAAACCTATATTAGAATAAAAAAATGTTATTAACAGTGCATGTTTATAAACCATGGTTTTTTCATTACTTTGGGACCCACAGATAGTTTAACTTCAGCTGTAGATCTGGAATTCACAGAGGGGACCCGAAATCCTGTGAATCCCAGAGCTTGGGGTGGGCGGGGGAGGAACCTCCCCACCATTCATTACTCAGCCAAGTTACCTATTGTGTACATCTTGTAATTGCAGTTTTTAGTTTTTTTTCTTTCAGTTTCCATTTTACTTATGCTATGGAGCGGCTTTATGATTTGTCAAATCCCCAAGAGGTGGAATTAGTGCATCGGATGTTGGAGGAGCCATTGCCTTACAATGGTCAGGACTCTAAGAGACAACAAGACAGAAATACCTATCCGTCTTTTGCATCGCCGAAGGGAAGTATATTCTTCACAATTCGGTTTTCAAAAGGACCCCAAGCATTTTATAGTATATTCCCAAAAAAAACATCTACCAGGCAATAGTATTATTTTGTCTAAATTCAATATTGTTATTTATATTCCTTTAATGAGGTTGTCACTAAATAAATTCATATTGCCCATGCAGGAATTGAACCCATGGTATTATTGCTTGTTGAGAATATGTTACATGTGGCTGAAACACATTATATGTTTAAAAAACACCGTGCAGATAAAAAAAAATGATTTATGTAGATGAAGAATAATAAGCTTAAGGAGTTCTGATGTTCTTCATTGAAACTCCATGGGATGTCAAGGAGATTGGTACCGATAGTTTTTCTATTAAGAAGGAGAGAATATTAAATGAGGCATATTCAGGCCTTGTTGGGTTGATGTTACCACTCAGTATCAGAGAAATCAATACCCATTTCATTATATTTTCCCAGAGTATAGAAGTAACAAACTTGTAGCGATATGCTTTACTGGTCTATGTGCACAGTGTTTTGTATATGGCCCAATTCCAATGCACAGCTATATCGCTCATTAGCAGGATTGATATTAATCACATTTACAATGTTTTCAACAAGAATTGCATTTTATATAAACAATGAGAAACCATTTTACAAAAGCTTTCATTTCATAAGAGGTTTTCCAGAATTATTATTGTGCTTTGTTCATTTGTGGTCATTAAAGAATTATGGTTATGAACTTCATATAATAAAGAAACAAATAAAACCAAATACTCTGGGCAAGCTCTCATTTTTCTTTGTATTTATTGTTGTTGTGGAGTTAATTAAACTTTCAGCTTATACCAGGTCTGGCTTAAAATATTTTAAAATGGGGAATATACCTTACACAATTGGTGATTGTCTGCTCCTTGTGACAGACATTCAGTTTGATTTAATAATAGGACAGTTTTTTTTAATTAATCTCTCGCTAAGGAATCAGTTAATGCCGGTGAAACATTTAGTTATCTCAACTGATACCTCATTTTTAGATTTCTTTCAAACCCAGAATGCACTAAATAGCCTAAGTACAATTTTTTCGAATCAGAGTTTTATAATAATTTTGAGGCTTACTTTCTTAATATTCTATTATTCGAATCTCCTGATAAAACATATATTGAAAAACAATAATTTTGAATTTAATGATGTGTTTTTGGCAAGATCGTTGTCACTTTTTATTCAATTCTATCTCTTCTTCTTGATTGTGGTGCCTATAGAGCAATTAAAGATTAAGGTATTCAATTTTTATTTTTTTTTTGCAATTACAATTACATCTTCCTTATTAACCATGGCACACTAATTAATATTTACTAATTGTTTTAGTAATAATTAATCTCTCTCTCTCTCTCTCTCTCTCTATATATATATATATATATATATATATATATATATATATATATATGTGTGTGTGTGTGTGTATGTATGTATTAACTCTGCTCTGTTAATATTTGATATACTTCACTGAACACACTATCTATCTATATATGTATAAAATTGTAACCTCTGTCTGTACATTGATTTTTTTCCCGAAATTTCACGATAACTTTTCGTTTCACATGTCATAGACACCATAACTGCATTTTGTTTCTTTGGTGTCTGTTTGTTTGTTTGTTTGTTTGTTACCTTTTCACGCATAAACGGCTGAACCGAATTTTATGAAACTTGGTATGTATATTACTACTAACCCAACTTAGACTTTAGGCTATATTAAAATTCTCTGAGACGAACAGGAGTAGGATATAAGGGAAGCCAGAAATTAAAAATAGCGATATTTCGTTTCTTATTAGTTTTTCGGCAAATATGAACATAACAAAACACAGACACAAGTTGTTTATTTTGTTATTTAGAGTAACTTTTGTTATATACACTTTTTTCGTATACCGAATTATAAACGAGATATACACTAAAACCTATAGCGGAAGTGAACAATTTTATTTGGGACAAAAGATCCAACCAAAATAAATTAAACTCGGCATATGTAATAGCACTAACGCTTTCATTATAACAAGCCATACCAACATTTCTAGGGACGGGCAAGAGTGGGGGTTATGAGGGATGCCAGAAATTAAAAATAGCGATATTTCGTTTCGTATTGGTTTCTTGGCAAATATGAACATACCAAAATTGTTTATTTTGTTATTTAGAGTAACTTTTGTTATATACACTTTTCTTTTACAACAAAGTATAAACGAGATATACGCTAAAAACTAAAGCGGGGCAACTATTTTATTGGGCACTAGCGGTAGAACCGAACTTAACAACACTCGGTATGTAAATTAGCATTAATTCTTCCATGATTATAAGCTATACTAAAAATTTTAGGTTCCAAGGGGAATGGGGGTTATGCGGGAGGCCTGAAATAAAAATTCGCGATATTTCATCGTCTATTTGGTTTTTGGCAATTGTGCACATAACATAAGTTGTTTACTTTTTTAATTAGTGTAAATTTTGTTTTATAATTATTTTTTTTTTGTAAAATAAGGTATGAAGCAAGTAATTTGCTTAGAAATATTGATATGCTCAACAATACATTCCAATATGAACTACCCAGGTATCTCACCTGGATAAGTTAATTCAAATCCATGTTAGAATTTTATCCTTAATAATTCAAAACTATGTTATTTTTTAACGCCAGTAACAGTTTGCACCAAATAAGGTATACTGTCCCCACCCTTCTGTAAGTGTATTTAATACATTATTTAATTAAAACGTGAAAAATATTTGAAACAGTTTTAGAATTGTGAAGATAATGTAATATGATTTTTTTAATATATTTGAATGTATTAGAGGATAGCTATCCAAAATGCATTGCAGGTTGGCAGCACTGAGGCTATGTAAGTGTCGAGCTACTTCCTTTGTCCTATTAGTTCTGCCGCTTCCCTTCCGACCTCATATTGGTCTATGTTTACATGTTAATTGATGCTTATAGCAATGTATTATTATTCTCAGGAATGTGAATTTCTTTAATTATCATAAATAAATAATTTACTAGAATAAACGCTAGGGAGGTGCACTCAGGTATTTCTGGTATTTATTAACTCGGTTCCGTTAATGTATTATGATATACTTTACTGAAAACCAATATGAATACACAGTTTACAATCGAGACTTATGAAAGAGTGTTAACAGAGGCTATGACGTACCTAAAACAGCTGTCACCGTTGGACATTGTACCGCATGAAGGGAAAGGAACTTATTCATACGTGGTTTGGAAGATAGAATACGTTCTAGGATTATGAATTATATGGTCCATCACTTTATAAAAAAAAACTACATACACAGAGGACGGGAAATATAAAAATATTGAGGACAATGAAGTCTTAAATAACAAATAATTTTATTATTAACAAATCCACAGTAACGACGGGTAGAAATTCTAAACACTTGGACAGGGAAATAAAAAAAATATTGTGGAAAGTAAAGCCTTGCCAAAAATATACCATCTTCATTCAGCCTCAAATGAATTCCCGGGCGAAGCCGGGTACCTTTGCTAGTATATATATAAAATTGTAACCTCTGTCTGTACATTGATTTTTTTCGCGAATTTTTACGATAACTTATCGTTTCACATGTCATAGACAGCATAACTGCATTCTTTCGTGTGTGTTTGTTTATTTGTTTGTTTGTTTGTTTGTTACCTTTTCACGCATAAACGGCTGAACCGAATTTTATGAAACTTGGTATGTATATTACTACCAACCCAACTTAGACTTTAGGCTATATTAATATCCTCTGAGACGAACAGGAGTGAGGGTTATAAGGAAGCCTGAAATTAAAAATAGCGATATTTCGTTTCCTATTGGTTTTTCGGCAAATATGAACATAACAAAACACAAACACAAGTTGTTTATTTTGTTATTTAGAGTAGCAAGCTTATTATGAGAGATATTTTAACGGGGATTGGATGTAATTTATTCTTAGAACGTGTAGGTTTAGTTAATCTAGAAAAATACTATCGGACGCCGGGGACCGTAACCGTCTAGAAATAGAGAAACTCGAATTGGGTACGGCATCACCCCCCGGCGTCCGATGCTAGTTCCAGTCACAACTTGATCAAACATGAACTGACTTGAATCTATTTTACCTTCCTTGCCCCTCATTCGCTCATTTACCTTTGTATGTTGCACTCAGTATGTCCCGTGGTCGGAAATTAGTAGAGTTAGCACTATCTACATCTCTTGCAGAGAGCAGTGAAAGTGAGTGTGATGTTATTTCAAGTGATGATAGTTTTGAAGACAAGAACTATTTACCCTCATGTTCTAGTTCAACTACTGATCTAGAAGAGTTGGAAGAAGTCCCTGAATTTATTTTGGATGGAGCAGATGATCTTTCTACATCAGACCAAAATAACGACAATTGGAAACCGATTGAAGTAAGTTCTCCTGAATTTCCATATTTTCGCGAAAAGTCTCATATTACATTTGATGCATCAGAAAATGAGACTCCCCTCTCTATATTTGAAAGAATTATTACTTCAGATCTTTTAGGAGTTTTAGTTGAAGAAACAAACAGATACGCTGCTCTAAAACAAGCCGAGACACCTCCTGGAGGGAAGTCAAGGAGTATCCAGTGGGTTGATACCAATAAAGATGAGATAATGAATTTTTTTTCAATATTACTTGTCATGGGATTGAATAATGTTCCTACTATTAATTTATATTGGTCAAAAAATCCACAGTTCAAGAATGATTTTATTGCTAATATAATGTCTCGTGATCGATTTCTTTCCATTTTGAGAAATTTACATTTCTGTGATAATAATGACCCGAAACTAAATAAAGAAGATCGAATTTACAAAATTCATTATGTTCTCAGCATTATCCTAAGCAATTTTCAAAGGAACTTAAATCCTGGTAAAAATTTAGTTATCGACGAGACAATGGTTCCATTCCGAGGTCGTCTAATATTTCGTCAGTATATACCAAACAAGTCACACAAATATGGTATAAAACTTTATAAACTATGTACTGTGGAAGGGTATACGTACAACGCTGTGGTTTACACAGGGAAAAACACAACTAATACAGATGGAAGCCATTCGGAAGAAATTGTTTACAATTTATTGTCTTGCCTCGATGAAAAAGAAGGTCGATTTTTATTTGCAGATAATTTTTACTCAAGTCTTCCTCTTGGTCTAAAATTATACGAACAAAAAATAGTATATTGTAGTACATTACGGCAAAATCGGAAAGGTATCCCTGACCAATTCAAATGAAAATGAAGCGAGGACACATTATGGGTCAACAGAAAGGTCCATTGAAAATAATAAAATGGCAAGACAAGCGTCCTGTTTTGATGCTCACAACAAATCCAGAGCACGGAAATGGTCTTAGCGATACTGGCAAGACGTCGCAGCATGGTTGGAATATATTGAAACCCCAGTGTATAATTGAATACAATAAGGCAAAAAAAGGTGTCCACTTAAGTGACCAAATGTCATCATACCATACAATTCTACGAAAGGGGTACAAATGGTATCGCAAATTAATGTTCGAGCTAATTTTCGGCACCTCTGTTGTAAACTCATGGATAATGTTCAACATGATAAGAGGAATGACAACACCCATCACAAATTTTCGGTCGATTCTGGCCGATGAACTGGTTACTCGGCGCCGAATATCATCACCTCGACTACTCAGACGAGTACATACTTTCATAAAGCCAACAGGCAAAGGCAGAAAACCCCGAAAGCAGTGCCGAGAATGCTATAAAGAACTAAGAAAGACCCTCAGTAGTTTTAATGCAAATAAGCAAGTTAAAAAAGTAATCAGTTATTGTCAAGATTGTGAAGGCCAACCCGGATTTTGTTTACGACATTTTAATATTTATCATAAAGCTTAATTTTATCAAATAGCTCCAAATAAAAAAAAATTGTGTTCAATAAACAAATATGTTACCTAACTTTTTATTATTTTCTTCCATTCCTAAATCCAATTTAGAAATGATAGGCAATGATACAAGTTTAGAGTGCTTATTGAAAATAACAGCTGACAATGTGATAAAAAATGTTCATTAGTTGTAGACGACATCGGACGCCGGGGACTTCTCCTGGCTTTGCTAGTGCTAGTTCTAGGTTTGGAGTACTGATTGCTCTGCTAATTCATTCATTTAGTTCACTTGAATTGTCAAGAAAATGCAATAACTTCGAAAACTATATCGGGGTCCGATACAGGTTTTAACGTTAGGACAGGCATCGGACGCCGGGGACCGATGCAGTTACTGGTGGAGTAAATTGTATATAGACTGCAGCAGCGAACGTGTTAATATCCTGTGAGACGAACAGGAGTGGGGGTTATAAGGAAGCCTGAAATTAAAAATAGCGATATTTCGTTTCCTATTGGTTTTTCGGCAAATATGAACATAACAAAACACAAACACAAGTTGTTTATTTTGTTATTTAGAGTAACTTTTGTTATATACACTTTTTTCGTATATTGAATTATAAACGAGATATACGCTAAAACCTATAGCGGAAGTGAACAATTTTATTTGGGACTAAAGACCCAACCGAAATAAATAAAACTTGGTATGTGTATTAGCACTAACGCTTTCATTATAATAAGCCATACCAACATTTCTAGGGACGGGCAGGAGAAGGGGTTGTAAGGGAGGCCTGAATTTAAAATAGCGGTATTTCGTTTTCTATTTGTTTTTCGGCAAATATGAACATAACAAAAGTTGTTTATTTTGTTATTTAGTGTAAATTTGCAAAATTTATTTTTGTCTTTTAACAATGTATAAACGAGATATAGGTACACTATAAACTAAAGCGGGAGTCAACTATTTTATTGGGCGATAACGATTGAACCGAACTTAACAAAACTCGGTATGTCAATTAGCATTAATTCTTCCATGATTATAAGCTATATTAAAATGTTTAGGTTAGAACGGGAGCGGAGGTTATAAGGGAGGCCTGAAAAAAAATTCGCTATATTTCATTGTCTATTTGTTTTTCGACAAACATGCACATAACAAAAGTTGTTTACTTTGATATTTAGATTAACTTTTTTTTTTTTATACATTTCTCCAGGAACAATGTGTGGAGCAAGTGATTTGCGTAGAAATATTGATATGCTCAACAATTCATTCCTATTTGAACTATCAGGTACCTCAGCTGGAAAAATTAATTCAAATCAATGTTAATATTTTGTCCTTAATAGCTGAAATCTATGAATAATGCACAGGAGACAGGAAATATGACAATTTGGAGGACAGTGAAGACTTATATAAAAAATTAATTTTATTATTAACAAATGCCAACAACGGGTATTAACCCTAAACACTGGGACGGGTAAATGTCAAAATATTGTGCAAAGTAAAGCCTTGCCAAAAAAATACCATCACCATTCAGCCTCAAATCAATTCATGGGCGAAGCCGGGTATCTGAGCTAGTATATATATAAAATTGTAACCTCTGTCTGTACATTGATTTTTTTCGCGAAATTTCACGATAACTTTTTGTTTCACATGTCAAAGACACCATAACTGCATTTTGTTTCTTTTGTGTCTGTTTGTTTATTTGTTTGTTACCTTTTCACGGATAAACGGCTGAACCGAATTTTATGAATCTTGGTATGTATATTACTACTAACACAACTTAGACTTTAGGCTATATTAATATCCTCTGAGACAAACAGGAGTGAGGGTTATAAGGAAGCCTGAAATTAAAAATAGCGATATTTCGTTTCCTATTGGTTTTTCGGCAAATATGCACATAACAAAAGTTATTTATTTTGTTATTTAGAGTAACTTTTGTTATATACACTTTCGCCTTATACCGAATTATAAACGAGATATACGCTAAAACCTATAGCGGAAATGAGCAATTTTATTTGGGACAAAAGACCCAACCGAAATAAATAAAACTCGGTATATGTATTAGCACTATTGCTTTCATTATAACAAGCCATACCAACATTTATAGGGACGGGCAGGAGTGGGGGTTGTAAGAGAAGCCAGAAATTAAAAATAGCGACATTTTGTTTCCTATTTGTTTTTCGGCAAATATGAACATAAAAAATGTTGTTTATTATGTTATGTAGAGTAACTTTTGTAATATACACTTTTTTCGTATACCGAATTATAAACGAGATATTCGCTAAAACCTATTGCGGAAGTGAACAATTTTATTTGGGACGAAAGACCCAACCGAAATAAATAAAATTCGGTATGTGTATTAGCACTAACGCTTTCATTATAACAAGTTATACCATTATTTCTAGGGACGGGCAGGAGTGGGGGTTATAAAGGAGGCCTGAAATAAAAATTCGCTATATTTCATTGTCTATTTGTTTTTCGACAAACATGCACACAACAAAAGTTGTTTACTTTGTTATTCAGATTAACTTTTGTTTTATAAATTTCTCCAGGAACAATGTGTGGAGCAAGTAATTTGCGTAAATATTGATATGCTCAACAATTCATTCCAATTTGAACTATGAGGTACCTCACCTTGAAAAATTAATTCAAATCTATGTTAATATTTTGTCCTTAATAACTGAAATCTATGCATAATGCACAGGAGACGGGAAATATGACAATTTGGAGGACAGTGAAGACTTACATAAAAAATTAATTTTATTATTAACAAATGCCAACAACGGGTATTAACCCTAAACACTGGGACGGGTAAATGTCAAAATATAGTGCAAAGTAAAACTTTGCCAAAAAAATACAATCATCATTTATTCTCAAGTGAAATCTCTGGCAAAGCCGGGTAACTTAACTATTTTATATGAACACACACACACACACACACAAGTTATTAATACAAGAATAAAAAAAAAATATTACAATTTAAGAAATATTTTTGAATACCTAATTAATTAAAATAAGACACTATATTGATTGGTGGATAAATACATACATACAACTTATGAATAATGATAAAAGTCTAACAAAAGGAACCCAAAATTAACTTTTAATACAGGAACTATATAATATAATTACAAAGAAACACTTGATCTTATTGTGTTGATAGCCTGTTTATTTGGTACAAACCCTTATAATATGGATTCCTCATGAGTGGATGGCACTTAGTTAATGTTTCTCATCATGATGATCTGAAGGCTGCACCTTGTAGTTGCAACCATAGTTACCATACAATCAAGCTACTCTTTTCTTATTACTATACCAGCTGCAGCTCATAAGATGGCAGATGTCTTCGTAAATAGGTTTCTCTAGGCCTCCCTCTTCCCCTAAGTTCTAGATGATTCATCCTCCATTTCTCTTTCCCATGGCCATGATAAGACTTTTGCTTTCACTTATCTAGTTTTGAGCTTCCATGTTGTATTTTTTATTTAGTGAAACTTGTTCTGATGATTCTACATCTAATCAACATTGCCATTGCTAGAGTATTAACATATATATATATATATATATATATATATATATATATATATATATATATATATAATAATTATACATATATATTAATAGTTTTGAACCGACCTCATTTTCATAATCTCCTCGGTAGGATCATTGTACATTTGAAGACATTTTTCGAAAATCGTGTCATGAGTACAACCTCAAAAGCTCATTTCTCTTAAGGCGATATTGGATAAAGTCCTTCAAGCAAATGCTGTGAAACTATGCAGATTTCTCACCTGCTGGTATGACACACTAGTAATGATATCTCACCATATATTCTCTTTTTCTAGGTAGAAATCCAATGGGTAGTACTGGTGGTTTGCTGAAAGTTACAAAAAATTTGTATAGAAGAATTTCTGTTTAGCTATAAATTATGTTGTTTGGCATTTTTTGATCTGATGTATTGGAATGGAGAAGTCTTGTATTACTTTCAAATGCAATCATTTAAAATTAAGAGCACCAAAACATGTTTATTCAATTCAAAAGAAGTACAAGGAAGCCATGTGGTACTCAAATCAGATTTTTAAAACCAGTAGGGGGAGGGGAGTTTGATGTCTATGAGTTTGCTGCAACGTATCCAGTTTTAGTTCCATCTTTTAACTTATCTTTTAACCTTTTTTTTTTTTTTTTTATCTGATCTTCAAGAGTTTTCTCTGTTCAGGTTCTTTTTTCCCATACTTTACATTGGGATTGATAGACGATAAATACTGCTGAATAAAGTCTTTGTATTTCTCTCTTGTGATACCATAGAAACTTAATATCATTGTAAACCTAAACCTTTGTAGGTAGGATGAAAGCCTTAATCTCTGAAATTGGCTAATACTACCTAAACTGTCTTTCATATTTTCATTCTCACTTTTATTTTGACAATTTTTCTTGAGAAGCTAACTAATATCATGGGACTTTCGGTGAGGTTCTACCACTGCTGAAAATACATACTTACAATTCTTTTTTTTATTCTATCAATAAAGTCTCGATCACAATGGACATAGGAATATGCAGGAAGAGGACTTTCCTTCTGATGTTTTTTTATGATATTCATCCAATAATCAACCAGTGAAATAAATTAAATTTTATTTTTAAACGCTCTATGTTAACAAGAATTAAAATGTAATCATAACATGATATGTTTATTGATACTGGAGCTGAATGTTTTGCTACTATTAATTTCTTTGGTACTTCATCAGATTGCATGAATGGAATGGTTAGAAGGAATATTCTCCTATATTTCCTTATTCCATTTGTTTTGATATCTACCAAGTAATAGTATTATTTTGACCATATTTAGTATTACTATTTATATTCCTTTAATATCCTACTCAATTGTGACATATTGAAAAAAATATTTAAATATAGTTAAGATCAACTTTATGCTCCGATAGCTAATTTGGAAATACTATCTATAGGTTTCAATCCTTTTCGAGCTAGGGTTTTACTAAGGATTTTCTATAATGAGGATGGCACTAATTCCTATTGCCCATGCAGGAATGGAACCCACGGTATTATTGTTTGTTGAGAATATGTTATATAATATGTTTAAAAAACTCTGTACAGATAAAAAAAAAAATGTTTTATATAGACAATAATAATAGGCTTATGGAGTTCCGATGTTCTTCGTTGATACTCCATGGGATGTCAAGGAGATTGGTACCGACAGTTTTTATATTAAGAAGGAGAGAATATTAAATGAGGCATATTCAGGCCTTGTTGGGTTGATGTTACCACTCAATATCAGAGTAATCAATACCCATTTCATTATATTTTCTCATAGTATAGAAGTAACCAACTTGTAGCGATATGCTTTACTGGTCTATGTGCACAGTGTTTTGTGTATGGCCCAATTCCAATGTACAGCTGTATCGCTCATTAGCAGGATTGATAGTAATCACATTTACGATGTTTTCAACAAGAATTGCATTTTATATAAACTACGAGAAACCATTTTACAAAAGCTTTCATTTCATAAGAGGTTTTCCAGAATTATTATTGTGCTTTGTGCATTTGTGGTCACTGAAGAATTACGGTTATGAGCTTCATATAATAAAGGAACAAATAAAACAAAAACCTCTGGGCAAGCTCTCATTTTTCTTTGTTTTTATCATTGCTGTGGAGCTAATTAGACTTCCCTTTTATTGCAGAGGTAGTTTAAAATATTTTAAAATGGGGAATGTACCTTACACAATTGGTGATTCTCTGCTCCTTGTGACAGACATTCAGTTTGATTTAATAATTGGACAATTTTTTTTAATTAATCTCTCGCTAAGGAATCAGTTAATGCCGGTGAACCATTTAGTTATCTCAACTGATACCTCATTTTTAGATTTCTTTCAAACCCAGAATGCACTTCATAGCCTAAGTACAATTTTTTCGAATCAGAGTTTTATAATAATTTTGAGGCTTACTTACTCAATATTCTATTACTCTAATCTTCTGATAAAACATATGTTAAAATACAAGAATTTCTATTATAATGATGTGTTTTTGGCAAGATCGTTATCACTTTTTATTCAATTTTATCTCTTCTTCTTGATTGTGGCGCCCATAGAGCAATTAAAGATTAAGGTATTCAATTTTTATTTTATCCTTTATGTTTAGAGATAAACTTTGGAAATATGAAATATATTGACATTATATTTTAATTTGAATTTAGTTTTAAAATGTATAACAACTCTTTTAGGTGGACAAATTTTATAAGAGATTCTTTTATTTGATGCTAAAAAACAAGGATCTTCGTCTTGAAGTGAGTACTGATTTAGTACAATTACTTTTTATTCTTAGGTATTATTCATTTATTTTTAATTTTTTTTTTGTTTTATGCCTGAGATTAATCTTCCAGCAAATTTCTTTATTTTTCCTATTTTTTAACACATTTTTGTTCTTTATAAATAGTTCAAAAGCATACTTATTAAAATTTGAGCAATGAATACAACTGTTAATCGTAAAGAACAGGACTGGCCTAAGTACCAAGGTTCCGTAATCTCCCCATGCCCAATCTCATTCAATTTATTATTTTAATCTTTCTTGAAAGGATTTTATTTGGGAAATATATATTTATTCCAGTAATTAATTAATATAAATTAAAACCTCTAAAGATTTTTAGACAAGAAGACAATTCACATGCCACTCTGGGAAATCTTATTCATTGCATTGTCTTATTATTAATTTTGTTACATTATTTTTTTGTGTTTAATATAAATTACACTACTCACTTCTGATTTGTATTTATTACTAGTATTATTTTTTTTTAAGAAGCGGCTCACAATGTATTTACTTTCAAGAGGGGCTGTGAAATTCACTGCAAGTGGATTCTTTACCTTGGGTTACCCACTCATTACTTCTGTAAGTACAAAATAGTATCTCGTACTAACAACTCCAGAAAAATTATGCTTATTAATGTATCTTTTTACAAAGCTCATACATTAAAGCTACATAATTATTTCGTTTGACTCACTTAGCTATACAATTATACATTGCATGAAATCTGTTAATTAGTTTACAGAATCCATTTTAATTCTAATTCAAACTTGTTTATCATGTGAAACTAATTCTTTCTGTTTTTAAACAGATTTCCCCTAATCTCATCACAAAAGTTCTACAATTGCCCAGCTATCTTTAATGATTGACCAATGTTAACCAATATTTATCTGTCTTTTACTGGACATTTATAATTGTATTAACAAAATTCTTTATAAAGAGCGTGTCTGATTATGAAAATTTTTGTTCCAGATTCTTACTGCTGTGCTCTCTTATTTAGTAATTGTCATACAGGTTGAGTGAAGCACTTACAAATAAAATTAATTAAATATTTCCAGCCTTCATTTAATTTGGTATTGGAAAACCATAAAGTATATTTATATTGAATATTAGAAACAATTAAAGATGATCTTTTTATGTTATTTTTCTTCTTCTCCTTAAATTTCAACAAATTCGAAGAAAGCAAAGTTAAGCAGAAACCTTGTTTGGTTCTTCTTGAAGAACAGCATTGTATCATATATTATATCAACATTGTTACAGTTTAGATAAATAAAACTCTATGGTGTGTCTGATTTTTTATTTAAATTCGGCAGGGATACTTTTTTTTTTTTTCCATTTTTCAGACCATTTAAGCCATTAGGCCATTTTCAGGTCATCTAGGAACAATGGCTTCAAAATTGAAAATCTTGTCTGTCTGCTTGTTTGTACTCAATCGATTTAAAAATGGTTTGGAAGACTTCCAAACAGCCCCAAACCAATAACCCCAAGGTATAACAGAGGCTACCAGAGGTTTACTACTAGGAGGGGAGTGAAAAATGTAAAGAATAAATTGTGATTAAAATTATGATTATGGTCCTAAAACATTAATAACATTTATGAATTTCTGTTTTGACTTCTGACTTCGAGCTGCCAAACAAGCTAACCGTGTTCCATGAAATTGCCTTAATAGACTTAGGAAATATTTTATATATGTATTAAGGATAGGTGTATTGTCAATGTGACATGCTTATTTTATATTTTACTTTTACTCCCCGGAGTGGAAGTTTACTTGGACTTTAAAACATATATTCATCAGTATTGGTTTTATCTGAAAAATTTAAAGGATAAATTGTGCTAGTATTTTACAGTCCTAAAATGTTATTTATATTTAAGAATTTCATAATTTTGACTTCTGGCTTCCTTCATAATATTTATTGTTGTTAGAGGAATGTCTTCATAGAATTGCAAATTTTTTTTGTATATGTTTCAAGTATATGAATACTGTCAAGTAGGCCTACTTTTGGCTCCATTTACAAATACCTGCTATTCTAAAGATAAATTCTTCAATATGCCCCTTTTTCTTCACAATTGAATAACTGAATGATTTTGTGCATAGGTTGGTCCAATCTTTATATTTCCTTAGGAAACCATTTCTTTTTCACTAAAAGAACTAGGAACTACCCATGGGTCCTACATGACAATGCCTGCAGGCTGTCTTTAGGTACATTGTAGTGTAACAATGAGTAGTAAAGGATAATAAAGTCCGTCACGCAGGGGCTGCGTAAACTAAGCAGATTTCCCACTGAAGGTTTACAATAGATAAATATACATACAGGTAACACAGCCGTGAATGCTCAGTAAATGTACAATACAAGGCTGAATTGTAAACAAACAGGCAAGCCAACCTCGTAGCGCTGCATAGATAGACCGGAAAGACAAACAATTAATGAAATATATTTGAATAAGACATATTAATTTTATTGAAAACAATTTACTAAAGCTAGTGGTGTAATTTGTAATGAATCAGAATCATTTTTATCTCAATCACTCAAATTTTAGTAATCCAAAAACAAAAGAAGGGGGGGGGGGTCAACAGAACGTATTTGCATATATCTCACAAAGTAAAAGTTCAATGAAAACAATATTTGGTATTTAGGCTTCAATTAATATTTTTTATTATATAACAGAGCATTATTTATGTAACACTAGTAGAAGTGGGGGTTTACTGAAGGCTGAAAACTGAAAAATGCAAATATCTCGGTTAATATTCAAGATAGAGAATAAATGTATATAACATCATTTATAGTGTATTTAATTTTCAATAAGATTGATTCTATAAACTTTTTCGATCCGACTTATAGTAACGGAGATATTTCGAAATTCTTCCCCTCTAAACCCCTCCCCCCCTCCCCCTGGTCCGATTTCAGCCGTTAACGAACTTGATCTTTCTTTTTACATGAAAAGAATAAATATCGAGTTTGGTAACGATTACACAAAAATTGCGACCGCTAGAGCGGGATCAGACAAATATATAGATAGATTGATATATATATATATATATATATATATATTTACAGTTTTGAACATTTGAAGAAAAAATTCGAAAATTCCGTCATGAGTACAACCTCAATAACTGATTTTCCTTAAGGGAAATCTGCTAAAACAGCCCATATTGTCAATATTCATATGAAGTCATGAAGGTAGAACCTTTGGCCAAAGAATGTTCTCGGTGATACCCATCTGTAGTGCTGTGTTTTTGTAAAGAACAGTGTAGTGGAGTGGAGTGTTTATGGAAACAGTTTTTGTGAACTTCAGGGATCCTGAGTTATTGTACTATTATCAGTGCATACTGTGAGTAATAGTTAAGAATAATTGTCCAAGTGAGTAGTGTCAAATAAATTGTGGAGCTAATAAGGCTTTGTGTGTTTAATTTTGCAATCCAAAAGAACTCTAATAAATAATGTTTACTATTTTTGTAATAAATGTAACAATATCCTTCATACCCATACACACAAATTCCCAATTCTATAGAGGCATTCTCTGGATACACTTATAAATTTTACTTGGAATTTGGAAGTTGAAATTTAGAAATCAAACTTCTTGACTGAAAAAAACACAATTTTGTCTGTACATCCTGATAAAATCACTATTAACAAAGACATTGGTGAGCATAAGTTTTGACTTTAAAAGGAAACCCTCACTCCTGGATAGAAATTCAAAGTCTCAAATAGCCTATGGGGAGAATTGTCAAAATTATTGAGCAACAAATGAGTGGACAAACAGACAAGAATTTCAATTTTTAAGGCATTGTGGTTGAAAAATAAATTTATCCCTGTAAAATTTAAATATAACTCTGGAAAAACTTTAGAGTTTTATTTGTTTCAATATCTTGAATTTATGTAATTTATTTATACAAAAGAAAAAGAAAAAAATAATAGGCTATGTATGAAACACAGGTGAAATATTGACATGATTTAGAATACAACATAGCATTCATGTTACCGGAAAATGAGGAACAATAGAAAATTGAATCTTTGAAGTATCATTTTTAATTTGAACAATATAAACAAAGTATTTAAATTAAGTTATAAACCAATCAACATTAGAGTATATTACAATAATTTAATATTAATAAAAATTGTAATGATATAAAATTTTATTTAAATTGCTTTTAGTTTCATTCTTTAACACATCTTCATCAGTCAAATGGGTTTGTCAGTGATTTCAATGAAAATTGAACTAGAATCACCATGTAAGTTATAGCTGCTGCCATTATCTGAAACAGAAAGAATCCTCTAATTCCATATTATTTAAAATGTAATAAACAATCTAGGTTAAAAAGTGTTATTGATCTCAGTATTTGCCATCCAGGACAGGTTACACTGTTCCACAAAAAAAGAAAAGAAAAAAAAATTCACTCTCTTCAGAAATGTTTCCTAATTTTTATATTTTCACGTGTGCTGAGTCGAATCTGAAGACCAAAAATTTTATCAGGTACCATTTTTGAGAGTGTGAAGGTTGTTTTTTTAAAAAAAATAAAATAGCATGTTTATTTTTTTTTCTGACTTCATTTATTTATTTATTTTCATACGAATAATTACAATAATATATGAAACTAACAGACCCGACAGACAATGTCCCGCATGATATTTCAAGTGATTAGGATATTAAATTTAATAATGTTATGTTTAAAACAAAAGCTACTTTACTATATCTTGTTTATACTTTGTTATACGACAAAAGTGAGTATAACAAAAGTTACTCTAAATAACAAAATAAACAACTTTTAATCTGAGCATATTTGCCGAAAAACCAATAGGAAACAAAATATCGCTATTTTTAATTTTAGGCCTCCCTTACAACCCCCACTTCTGCACCATCTTTAGATTTGTGAATCTAAACCATCCGGGCCATCACCCAAATGCATACAAAAAAATTCATTCAAATCGGTCCAGCCGTTTAGGAGGAGTTCAGTGACATACGGGCGTACAGTAGAATTATATGTATAAAGATAACACGATATTTAATACTGAACATAATATTAATTTATGCCTCGTCAATTTGTAAATTTTTTCCTTTTATAGTCTTCATCAGATGTCTCATAGCAGTTTCCAACAGTAGTCAGCAAGCATTGTCTCATTACATTTACCGCTGCTATTTGGGGTATATCTTGATTTGACCAAAATAGGGTTATAATATTTTTTTGACCAATTGTGTCTTTGTGCTCTGGCTATTTTCTCACTATGAAGTGGAACTTGGAGCCCTGTAAGCAAGATAGACTTCAAGATAAGAGTCAGGTATAAACTGTATCCCTGCATAATATTTCTGACTGTAGGCCTAACAAATTCTTGAAGCCTAACCCCTGAGCTTTCACAATTTTTTCGTGTTGTAATACATTGCGATCAAATAGATTTTTTTTATTGTTGAAGTTTTCTATGATAAAAAAATGCTCAAAATGTCAAAAAACGCCTTATTTTTTGATCGAAAACACAAACTTGACATAAAATGGTGTCTGATATTTTCTCCCTTCGGATTAAGGAGGGTTTTGATGCAGAAGTGTAATATATTCAGCTATTAGTTGTCTACAATCATTTGTAATTTGTAACATACTTAAGTATAGTTCATAAACCATGTTACATTTTCTGTTAAATATTAATTCAACTTCTTGATAATATTACATTGTATTTTGATTTCAAAATAAATAAAACAATGAAACTTTCAACAGACAACCACACTGCAAATTTTAACATCACCACTTTCTGGTATTCCACAATATACATCTATATGCTAATCGCCACAGCTGTGAAGTATTTGTGCTTAACCCTTGGGTGAGCCTAAGTCCCCACAGGTCTGTTTTGTTTATATGAAATAAACTAAATTCTTAAATATTTATAAAAAAAAATACAATAAATAAATGTTGCTTTCTTGTTGAAATAAACATTCAAACACTTAAAATGAGTTCCTTCAATTTAAAGTCCGTTGAAATCCTTGCTCAAACTGCACTAGACTAGTGAGGTTCCCGTGCTTGTTCAATTAACTTTCAAACTGTGCCCACTCAAGGGTTAAATATATATATATATATATATATATATATATATATATATTAAAAAATTGATTTAAACTATATTTAAATATGAATCAAATTACACATATAAATATCAGATTTTAGACAACTCATTGCTGAATAGATTTCATGTCATGGATGGCAAATACTGCAGGAGGCAAAAAAATTAGCCATTGTAGCATTAAGAGGATGCTCATAAATTATAACAACAAGAAATGTTTAAATAAATAAAAGTAATCAAATATTATGTTACTTTCCCATCTGTAAGGGTCTATGATATTTTATTTTCTGTTCTGTCTAACTGAAGAACTCGTTTTGACTAACCAGAAATTCCTACCATCTCTTCTTGCAATTTCTTTTATAAAAAAGATCAGTTTTTAGTTTTTTAGTAGGAGGATAATTAAAAAACTGGTGTTTTAAATATATCCTATCCTAAATGCTTTTCCCCATATGTTTTTAATATTTTTTTTTCTCTAATACTATATATCAATATTTATAAATATACTTAGTAGGTCAGTACTTACAGAAGTAACTAATGGATAACCCAATGTAAAAAATCCACCAGCAATAAACGTTACGTTCGGCTGCATAAGAATAAACAGCTTCATTTTTTCCTGTAAAAGCAGATTATTGTAGAGAAAAGTGAATTGAATTAATTATAATTTATCATCTATTGAATTGATTAACTCATGTAATTATTGTTGTACTTTGACCGCCCCAATTTGATCCTGTGAAATTTTATGGTACCCACTTGAATAATACTTGGTTTTAGGTGATCTTAAGCCAAAAATTATTTCCTTTTGAGTTCACTTTTTATGAATCGTCCTGTAGCACTGAATGGATTAAGCTATCTTGTTTTCAATATGCGATGTGTGGCAATTGAAAAACCTGATTGCCCATTCTCCAGTTGTTAGGCTTGGTGTGAAGGAGTGGAAATGGAATACAGTTGACCTTAATGTTCCTGGTTCAGTTTGCACATTATTCCATCACTCTATCTAGTTCAGTTTGTTTTTATCTTTGTTTGAATAAGCGTTCCCTGGTCTTGATAAGCTTAAAAATTAAGCAGTGCATAAATTTTAAATTCCCTTGTGAAATTAAAATAAAAATTCAACTGAATGTTTTAAATTGCTAAGGTGTTTGGAGATAATAGTGTGTCATGTATTGAAATTTTTGAACAAGGAAGAGATCCTGGAGTAACAACAGATGGATTTTCACACAATGCACTCTCTGTAAAACTGTGCTATGCTATTGGTGGATGTGCTCGGGCATTCACCATGCTCACCAGATATCCCACCGTATAACTTCTACCAGTTTTCAAAAGTAAAGAGCACATTGAAGAGAACACTTTTTCAGTCTGTAGAAGAGAATAAGGCAAAAACAGCAGACTTACTGAAGAAGGTGACATGACACCTAATAACTTGCTGCTTTCAATAGTGGAAAACTTGTATGGAACGATATATTTGTAGGGAAAGGGACTAAAAGATCTTTATTATGTTTTCACTAAAGGAACTTTTTATACTATTGTTATGTTTTATTACAAAACCTGTAATAAACATTGTTAATAAGAGTTCTTTTGGTTTGCAAAATTAAACACACACGTTTCACAGTTTTTATCACTGCACAATTTATTTAACAATGCACAATACACTTGGTTAATTGTTCTTAATTGCTACTCGCAGTATGCACTGATAGCGTCACTGTTCTTCAGATTACACAGTCCAATAATTCACTCACGGTCACTGAAGTACACCATAAGACGGCACTGCTCTGTCCTTTACTTCGCGGCACTGCACTGTCTGGCGGCTGGCCGGTTCTTTATATAGGTTGTTGGCATACATCAAAGGGGAATTGGCTGGGCCCTTCGACGTCTGGACTGGACGGGTCTAGTAGGTGCTCGACCCTCTGTCGGCTTCTTTGATCTATCTCGCACTTCCCAAATACGCGACTCTCTCTCTCTCTCTCTCTCTCTGAAGGATTATTCATGTATTTAATTTTCGCAACACTATTATGGCTATTTAATTATCACCACTCCTGTCTATGGTTTTCTCTGGGGTAGCAGCCATTGAGGAAATAGAACTCCTCACCCAAGGTAAATTAAACTTTTCGAATATTTGAATATCATAGATTTTTCAATAGTATACTTATTTTAAACAATGGTTGAGATAAATAATTATTTATTACAAATAATTATTATTATTATTTATAGTTGAGATAAATAACTATTATAATAGTTAAAAAACAATATATGAACTTAATTGTTAATAGGGAGTTGAAAGTGAAAAAATTCTCTTCCAATTATTGACTGAGACTATTAATGCCTCAGCACTTTCGATGGTTCTTGCAATCATCTTCAGAGTTATGATTTCAGTTTCAAGGCTTGCATATGACTGGCTGGAATAGGCACTATAAGAGATATTTTTGAACCTTGAAATCATATCTTAAGAACCAGGCCGGGGGGGGGGGAATTGTATGAGAATCAAGCTCATTAAAATGCAACTCTGCTGCTAGAGAAAAGTTAGTGTGTCAATTCTATAACCGAATCATGGGACTTTTTATTTAAGAATGAATGGCTTACCACTGAGCTACATTTATTTACACATAATATATAAAGGCGAATATATATATATATATATATATATATATATATATATATATATATATGTATATAAGAATTGTATATATGCTTGGATCAGAGCTTTAAAAGGAAGAAAATATTATCAATAACTTAACGGAGGGTCAGAACAACTTACATTACTGCAAAGATCTGGTTTGAGACTCATTACATCATAGAGTTTCTTATGATAACTGTTAACCTACAACCAAAAAGAATTATTATTAAAAATATTGGATATTCCATTTTCTTTATTATTATTTTTACTGTCATGTTAAAAGATGAAATTATAGCGGAGATGGTAACCAATCCCAGCTATTATTAATATGAATGAAGGGTAATAGGTTTAGAGAGTGAGAGATTACTCACAATTTTAAATGACTGAAAATTTTAATAGTCTATCTCTACATTGAAAGAGGAGAAACTTTCTGAATTGGTGACTGTATTTTCTGTTTTGCTAAACGTCTTCTCAGTCAAGAGCAGGTGAACTTAAACATATGGTTCATACATCCCACTCGTATCCCCTGTCTGACATCAAATCCTCTCCTTTCATGTCCTCCAGGTGACCCTTTACTTGTCACAGCTCCTCTATTGGCCAACTCTTTCATTGCCTAGTTGAGGCTGTTAGCCTCTGGCAGGTGCTGCCCTCTTTCTTATTCTGCAATTGCACTCTCCACATTAGTGCAAGAAGGAGGGGATTTTTTTCCATCCATCAGCCATATAGATATTGACTGAAACTGAAAACTCTCTTCCATTACAATTAGCATGACCCAAAATCTTGCCCATTAAAATATATGTAAAGGAAGAGAGAAGATCAGATAATAATAAAAAAATTATAATTAAGTTTTTGGTTTCAGTCAAGCTCTATAAATGATTTTACATTATGATGATGATTTATATAATGATTTTATCATATTATTTTTTCTTGATATAAATAAAATACAAATCAAAAGGTCCATTTCCTAATATGAATACAGGTCCATTAAACTTGATCTTGCTTAATTGGTTGCGTCCATATGTTCTACCAATTCCTGAAAATGATGTATTACAGGTAAATAAAGAAAAATAAATAAATAAAAAGCTGCTCCTATTTCAATGAAAGGGCTCACAAAGTTAGTTTACTCATACTATTTTTGAACTTCTTTGTTTGTAGTTTTAGGTTATAAGAAATCTAGCTTTCTTCTCCCACTTTTCCTACAACTTTTATTTTGGATTGATGTTTTTGGAGATGATCATGTTTAATTTTTCAGGTTTCATTTTAATGTGTATCCAATGCTGATTTTGAAACCAGGGATAGGGCCTGACTTTGAGTCTGGTTCTAAAGACTCCTCTTTCCACTTAACTTGTGGTTCAATCTTGTTACTTTATATATATATATATATATATATATATATATATATATTATATTATATTATATTAACTTAATAGCTAATGAGTATGATTTTTCGGTACAGTAAGGTGAAGGATATTATGAATTGAGACAATCATTAAAAAAATATGTGCAGGGCTAAGGAGGGTAATTACTACATTAAATATCTGATAAAGGCAGCAGATGACTTTCCTGAACTCATATTACATTGATTATATAAAAGTTTAGCTACACTTGATTTAATTTGACTGCAACATACAATGTCTGTATTTATTTCACATGCGACACACACACAATCATTATTCTGAAACTAATCAAGAATACTAATAAAGATGGACTTGGAGAGGGTCAAATAATTTCTTTGCAATGAAAGAAACCAAAATGAAAAAGTCCGTCACGCAGGGGCTGCATAAACTAAGCAGAGATCCCACGTGAAGTTTTACAATAGAAAAATTTCACGAGAGCCGAAGAGTTAAGAAAACGGCTGACCTAGCTTTTGGCGGGAACTCACTCTCATCCATTATCCGCCCCGATTTCATAAAAATGCATATATCTCGGTTAATATTCAAGATAGAGAATATATGTATATGACAATATTTATAGTAAATTTAATTTGCAATAAGATTGATTCTATACAATTTTTCGATCCGACGTATAGTAACGGAAATATTTCGAATTTTAGAAAATCCTCTCCTCTAAACCCCCCCCTCCTACTGGTCCGATTTCAGCCATTAACGAACTTGATCTTTCTTTTTACATAATAGACTAAGTAACGATCAAACAAAAATTGCGACCGCTAGAACGGTAACAGACAAATATATATATATATATATATATATATATATATATATATATATATATATATACAGTTTTGAGGGGACCTCATTTTTCTACTAGGTAGGATCGATGGACATTTGAAGAAAAATTTCGAAAATTCCGTCATGAGTACAACCTCAATAGCTGATTTCCCTTAAGGGAAATCTGCTAAAAAAGCCTGACATAGAGGCTGCCTAAACGAAGCGGATTTTCCATATTTTGGTATAGCACACTATTGATCTCTCCTCCCCATATATTTTCTATTTCTAAGTAAAAATCCAATGAATAGAGGTGGGGGGCCTACTGAAGAGTGTAAACAAGAAAGTATGATAAATCACTAAATATTTGAGCTACGAACAAATGTATAGAACACAAATTTTAGAACATCACTAGTTTAAAAAGGTTGGTTCTATAACAACATTTTCCGATACAACTCATAATAATGAAGATATTTTGAATTTTCTAACCCCTTCCTGTTCCTGGTCCGATTTCAGCCATTGTCAACTATAAATTTAAATATGGCGAATTAAACAGTTAAATGTCGATTATGTTATAGGCGATACAAACATGTTTGAATAAAAAAACTTATATATGAAGAATTCATCACTCAAAGTTTTTCACAAAGTAAAAGTTCAATGAAAACAATATTTGGTATTTAACCTTCAAATAAAGCGATTCATTGTATAACAGTTTATTGTTAAGTGACAGAGTAGGAGTGGGGTTTGAAGTCTGATAACTAAAACATTTAAATATTGTTTTGTAACAATAAATAAAAATTTGTGACCGCTAGAGTGTTAACCAATATATATATATATATATATATATATATATATATATATATATATATATATATATATATATGTGTGTATCTGTGTGTGTGTGTGTGTGTGTGTGTGTGTGTGTGTGTGTGTGTGTGTGTGTGTGTGTGTGTGTGTGATGTTTTAAACTCGCCTAATTTTCGCCATCTCCTGGATAGGATCCATTGATACTTCAACATTTTTTTTGAATATCGCCTTAATCAGTGATTTCCACTAAGGGAAATTAGCTAATAGTTTACATGGATCATATGTCATTTGCCTTTCTTCCTTAGTCACCTTGAGTATGTCATTCTCACTTTTAGTATGTTCATATCTTTCAAGGATCTTAGGAATAAAGTCATCTTCAATAGCCTCCACATCCCCTTCCACTCTCAGTCATTTGTGTAATTGATCCACATCCGATGAATTCATTTTGAGGATGTATAGATTTAAAACTTAATGATTCCAGCATCTATAGTTCAGCAAAACAACCCTTATAATTCCTCGGAAAGGGTTCTGATAAATTATATTGTTTTTTTTAGGTTTATTTTACCCTGTAGTATATACCTCATGAAGATAATTGTCTTCATGTTAAGTGCCGTAGGTTCAAAATCATCAAAAGATAAAACTGAATAAGGATATTTTAATGGTTAGTTCTGTTTATTTTAAAAACTAAATCTGAAATTTGCAAAAAATGCCACACAATTAGTCATATTTTTTTCCTTTAGAAAACCATTTATTTGGTTTGTGTAACCAATGGTACTTGACGAGCTCAAAAATGTTAAGTACATTAGATATAGAAAAAATGTGCCTTCTCTCTAGACATATTCTTTATGTGATTCCCAATGATAAATTGACCCATACTACTGTTATAGTATAAAATTAATTGAAAAATGACAAGGAAATATTGTACTACAAGGAACTAATGGCAACAAATAATTTTCCTTTTTATGTAAAATATATAGTGACCCTTTAAATCATGCTGTTACTGTTCTCCAGTCACTAGTAAATATTGTGGACCAGCCTATATTCAATAGAACACAATTTATTTCATAACAAACCTTCTAATGAATAAATACAAACAAAAACAATTTTTTTCCATCAATGTTCGTGGATTTTGCTCTGTAATGAGGAGGTGGTTGGTCTTTGAAAAAGTAATAAGCCTACACCGTGAAGCAGTGATTCTTGAAAACACTGTTCACAGGCTTCATCTTCCAAACAGCTCAAGTAACAATAATGTTGAACTAGACATTTGGGATTCAAAGAAATTAAAAATGCACCACATGACAACCATATAATTTATGGACTTATAAAGTTTTTTGAAAATTCTCAGAGATTTATAGTTCTAACCCCTTTGTATCTAACATAAAGTATACACTATATAAGCTACAATTGAAAAATATTAAAGTCACTTTCTTTTGGTTACCTGGGTATGAAGGATATAACCGAGAGTATAATAGCTGATAACAAAGTAACTTCAAGAAGAGAGGGGGTAGATCTTGTTTGACTGTGACATGGCCATTCATGCATAAGTACCTTATGGCGAAATCTGAATCACCACCTACTTGTTTCCTGTGTAATAGACTACTCAATATAAATCACTTATCTACTGCAGGAGATGACATAGCATGGATAACCTTACAATCTGGACGAACTACTAAATGACAAAAGTACACATCTGGACATTTTGATATCATATTTAAGACAAGAATGTCTATACCGACTCTTTAAATTCTCACTCTCTCCCTATTCCAGAGAAGTATAGTCAGAAACGCTTAATTGCAAATTATTTTTAACAATTTAATTGCAAAACTAATGCAAAATGACATTTAAATCTTATTTTATCATTTGGTTAATTGAACATTGAATTGTGTGCCATCAAATAAATAATGGTAGTGCTAAAGAGGGAAGCAGAGTCACGTTCCACAAGGAAAAGGCCTTGCTCCCATAACCAAATTAAAACAAAATTCAAGAACAACTGAGAATAGAAATAAGAGTGTGTCTGAAAAAGATATTACAAAATGAAATTATTTGGACCAATTGAGCGATTCAGAATGTTTACTTTAAACATTTACATTACTTATAATGACTTCAATGACAATTCACTAAATCAAAATTAAAAATATTTTTCACAGTGCTTATAATGAGAACCTCTTGAGATTGGAGCAGCTTCGGTTTTCTATTTATCTACTTACCCAACATTTCATTAACTCAATTGGCAGTATTGTCACCAACAGGATAAAGATTTGCCAAAATATGTTTATTACTCTAGTGGCAATCAATAAGGTAAAATTCTTTTGAGTAATTAATTCTGAGACTAAGAAGAAAGAGTATAACGGTAGGTTTATTGTTATTGTGAGCAAAGTTAAAAATATTTGTTTGCTGAAAATTGTATTAATTATCTTGAATTCGTCGAGCAGTTCATAGATACTCCCAATTTTGGTGTAATTGTTGCTTTCTAGATCTATAGTTGTAAGTTTTAAATAATACCGCAAGCAAATAGTGAAAAACTGCCCGGTTATTATATCCATTATTAGGTCAGCTATGCAAATTAGTGTATTATGAATTATCTCAATAAGTGTAAGGCCCTTCCAAATACTAATTAATAAAAACATAATATTATAAGATATAGTTTTCAATATAAGTATATATGACAACATATTCAATTTTGTCTTTGCAGAATATTGCAATTTCTTTATTATTTTATTCAATATATAACTGTGCGTAATGACATTGTAGTAATGTACAAGGGAGCAAATTATCTGAGTAAGACCTTTGTATACTCCAATGTATACAATTTTCTCATTTTTGTTTGCCAAAAAATAAAATACTTTAACTAATACTGTAATTAAAAGAAAGAACAAAAGAACTGTCAGTGTTTGAAATTTGTGAAAGGACATATACTTCAGCGATTGAAGAAATTTTGAAGGATTTCTCATCTGGACAGTTCTTTATTCCCTTTCACACTGGGGAAAGGCACTCTGAATTATATTTATTCAATAAATACACTTGTTAAGAAGTGGAATCAATAACATATTAGTATATTACTATGAGGCAGAAGGTTCATAACAGCCGTGGCATTTAAATATATTGAAGAAATAAATTATTCCCAAACCAATAATCAAATTTATTTTGAATCTTATTTAAAATCATTTATATAAATGTATCTTTAAGGTTTATCAGATTTTCTATTAAAATTTACAGGTATCAATTTTTAGGAGATTTCCCTTAAGAGAAATCAGCTATTGAGGTCGTACTCATGTTTTCAGTTTCTGATCTTTCCAAGAAAATATCCATCCTCACTTATAATTTTTCTGAACCTATAAATACACTGAACATTTTGAGTAAACAATTAAAAACAGTGAGTAAACAGGTATAACTACCAGGAAGTCTACCAGTTAATTAGTACTTATATCAATCAGTTTCAGTTACCCTTTCAGTCCATTGAATTTAGACTATAAAGTAAAACTAAAAGCGCATAGGGTAGTTTAGCATTATCTAAATAGATTATATTTTAATATCTTAAAATAATAAAATTGTATTTATGGCTTGTAAAAATTATAATTGTTGATATATAAAGATGATAGTGAGATAAAATGTGACAGTATTCCTAAGAGACTAGAAAGTGAAGAAAAATATACAAATATTGTTTTTATTTTTAAAAATATAAGTTAAGTATTTAATTAAAGTTACATCATTCAATTTGAAACTATTTGGTAATTATTATTAACTAAACTGATGAAGATCAAAATTGATTTTTTATAACTTTTTTCTTGAAATAATCTTCAGCAACCAGACTTCAGTGATTTCAACGAAAATTGAACAAGAACCACCAAGTATGTTATAGCTGCTGCTATTATCTAAAAAAAAAAAAAAAAAGAAAAAGGGTCATTCATTTATTTGCTAATGCCAGATTGTACTATTTAAATTGTACTAAATAATCTAGTTGCAAAAACTAAATCTAGTTGCTTGTGTTTAACATAAATTTAAAAAAAGCTCATCACGCAGGAGCTGCATAAACTAAGCAGATTTTTCATGTGCTGGTATGATGCACTAGTAATATCTCACCACATATTATCTATTTCTAAGTACAAAATCCGATGTTGAGGTTTAGTGAATACTGAAAAGAAGAAAATACGAATAACTCACTTAATGTTTAAGTTACAAGTTTAAGTAAGGGTTTACTGAAGGTTGAAAATCAAAAACTGAAAATATCTAGGTTAATATTCAAGATGGAAAAAAAATGCAAACGACAACATTTATAGAAAATTACATTTGCAATAAGATTACTTTTATACTATTATTTGACCCGACATATAACAGACCCGAACATTGTGAATGCCAGACTTTTCTTAATCATAAAATCGAAACCTTGCTTTTTTGCTTAGTGCCACTATTTATTAGTACATAATCCATCAAATAGGCTATTTTTGTTTACCTTCATCAGATCTCTACCAGAGTTACTATATTCATATTAAATTGCACCAATCTAAAGTTTTGCTCACTCCTGGTGGCAATAAGCATTATGCATTCCAAGTTCCAATATTGAATATAATTTTTTTATGTTCCTCATTGATTTTTTTTAATATTTTTTTTTTTAGGGAAAGAAAATGAATACTTACAGAAGTGACTAATGAATTGGCCAAAATGAAAAATCCACCTGCAGTAAATGTTATATTTGGTTGCATAAGAATAAATAGCCTCAGTTTTTCCTGGAAAAGACAGATTACAGTACATATAAGTGAATTAAAAATATTTTCTGGAATATGCTAGATGGTAGAGGAACCAAATTGAAAAGGATCAATAAGAAGGCCAAGTCCTCTACAGTTTTTAATATTATGCAAAGTGCACTTTCGGAGTCAACGCTCCATCCTCTGTGCCTGCTGATTAAAGCTGCGTAGTCTGGACCATGACCGCTGGGCGACTCTGGTGTCTGGGTGTCGCCCGGAGGTCGTGGTCCAGGCTACGTAGCTTTAATCAGCAGGCACTCAGGATGGAGCGTTGACTCCGAAAGTGCACTTTGCTTAATATTAAAAAGTCTGTCACACAGGGGCTGCGTAAACTAAGCAGATTTCCCACGTGAAGTTTTACAATAGAGAAATCTGACTAATAACAACTGTAGTAGTAAGAAACCTCTAAACCTATTCACAAGGGACAAATAGTTACAGAATAGGCCGCCAGAGCTCTCGGCGGAAAGGCCGAACATAGCCGACTCCTCCCGACCACACGCAGAATACAAATGCAAATATCTCGGTTAATATTTAAGATAAAGAATAAATGTATAGAACAATATCAACAACAACATGAACAATTTGCAATAAGATTCATTCTATACAATTTTTCGATCCGACGCATAATAACAGAGATATTTCAACTTTTCGAAAATCCTCCCCTCTAAACCCCCCCTCTCCCACTGGTCCAATTTCAGCCATTAACGAACTTGATCTTTATTTTTACATAAGACGATTAAATTCCGAGTTTGGTAACGATCAAACAAAAATTGCGACCGCAAGAGTGGTAACAGACAAATATATATATATATACAGTTTTGAACGGACCTCATTTTCGTCATCTACTAGGTAGGATCAATGGACATTTGAAGAAAAATTTCGAAAATTCCGTCATGAGTACAACCTCAATAGGAAATTCTCCTTAAGGGAAATCTGCTAAAACTGTAGAGGACTTGGCCTTCTGATTGATCCTTATGAAAATATTTTATTCAATGGATATATGGTTTTCAAAATAACTGTAATTTGTAATGTAAATTAAAAAAAAAAAAAAAAAAATTGAAGAATCCATATTGCTATTTGATTATAATGGAGCTTACATTTTTGCAGAGATTTGGTTTAAGACACATCATTTCAAAGAGTTTTCTATGAAAATCATTCACCTGAAACAAATGAAAAACTCAATAAAGAATTTATTAAGGTTCAAAAAAATATTGTTGGTTCTAATTGTTCATTATTTTATTTTAAATAGCAATTAACCCTTTCTTCGCATAGTCAGGCATAGTGAATGCCAGACTTTTCTAAATCATAAAATTGAAACCTTGCTTTTTTGCTTAGAGCCACTATTTATTAGTACATAACCCATCAAATAGGCTATTTCTGTTTACCCCCATCAAATCTATACCATGATTCACTATAGTAGTTTTGCGCAAGGAAAGGATTAATGAAGAGTTCTCCCTCAGGCATGTTTATGGAACCTACATTTATGAATGCAGTTCAAAATATTTATTTTATACTAGCTCAGATACCCGGCTTCACCCAGGAATTCATTTGAGGCTGAATAGTGATGGTATTTTATGGCAAGGCTTTACTTTGCACAATATTTTGACATTTACCCGTCCCAGTATTTAGGAATACTCGTCGTTTCTGTGGATTTGTTAATAATAAAATTAATTTTTTATGTAAAACTTCACTGTCCTCCATATTGTCATATTTCCCGTTTTCTGTGCATTATGCATAGATTTGAATTATTAAGGACAAAATATTAACATAAATTTGAATTAACTGTTCCAGGTGAAGTACCTGGTAGTTCATATTGAAAAGAATTGTTGAGCAAATTTCCCTAAGACACAAAATAAATAACTTTTGTTATGTGCATATTTGCCGAAACCCCAATAAGAATCAAAATATCACTATTTTTAATTTCAGGCCTCCCTTATAACCCACACTCCTGCCCGTCCCTAGAAATGTTAGTATGGCTTATTATAAGGAAGGCATTAGTGCTAATACACATACCGAGTTTTATTTAGTTCTATTGAGTCTTTTGTGCCAAATAAAATTGTTGACTCCCGCTATAATTTTTAGCTTATAACGCCTTTATAGTTCGATATACGACAAAAGTGTATATAACAAAAGTTACTCCAAATAACAAAATAAACAACTTTTGTTATGTGCATAATTGCCGAAAATGCAATAGGAAACGAAATATTGCTATTTTTAATTTCAGGCCTCCCTTATAACCCCCACTTCTGTTTGTCTCAGAGAATACTAACATAGCCTAAAGTCTAAGTTGGGTTAGTAGTAATATACATACCCAGTTTCATAAACTTCGGTTCAGCCGTTTATGTGTGAAAAGGTAACAAACAAATAAACAAACAAACAGACAAGAAAGAAACAAAATGCAGTTATGGTGTCTATGACATGTGAAACGAAAAGTTATCGTGAAATTTCGCGAAAAAAATCAACATTTCACGATAACTTTTCGATTCACATGTCATAGACACCATAACTGCATTTTGTTTATATATATATATATATATATATATATATTTATATTTAATTTAAAACAAAAAACAAAAAAAAAAAAAAACACATTATTACCAGAAATTGGCAGATTAGGAGGCTAACCATACAGGTACCCTCAGAAGGAGGGCAGCTTATTTTGTTTGTTTTATATATAGATTTATCTGGCAGTGGATGAGCTCTACTAAAATATACAATGCTGTTGCCAATTCCGTTGATAGAGGCACCATTACTGACTGTTCATCAAGTACACCTGCAGGCACTTTCTTTGGGAGGAAACTATTTTTAAGCCTGATTAATGATGTTGTGGGTACTTTCTCAGTAATCTACAATTTTTATTTAGTCCTATGTTAGGCCAGTGGCTGTTTCCATTCAGTCTGGCAAAGGTTGCTATTTTTTGTGCAAGCATTGTTTGTATTCACAAGAGATAAAAACACTAAACGTAAAAGAAAGTCATGGTCAGTAGTATCTCAGAGAAAAAAATATTTTCAGGTTAACACTGATATTTGAACAATCCTCATTTATGTCATCTAAGAAGGATGAATGGATAGTTAAAATTTGATCATGAGTGCATCCTCAATACCTTATTTCCTGTTATGAGAAATATGCTAAAAGCTTCACATCTGAATCACAAATATTTCTGCTTGAAGTAAAACTCAAACGTCTTTGTTGCAGTAATTGTTCGTAATAAAATGACCAGATATATTTTCTCTTTAAGGTTTATGCAATTTTCTCCTAATTTATAAAGCATGTTTAGTGTATCTTTATATTAATGATGAAGCATGTCATTTATAAATATGAGTTATAAATTTACAATGCTCCAAGGATTAATGAAGTTAATATAATAACTAATTACAGAAAGAGGAGGAAGTCCCCCCCCCAGTGATGCGTAACTAAGGAGAACTTTCCCATGTAAATCAATGGCATGAAGACCTCATACCTTACTTTCTATTTTCTATTCCTCTCATAAAAGAATTCTATTTAAATAGTACATGTATTTTAAGTTGGACATTAAATATTTATTGATACAGCTTCATAAAGTGAAAATCACATGAGCAGAACTGGGTGTCAAATGAATTCTGGGAATTATTATTATTGTTATTATTTATTAACATCCACTTTTTGCTGCTATGGCTATTTGGGACAGGATATCTACAGTTTACCACCCATTTCTAGCAAGGGTGGGACTAAGGATTTTATTTAATGAGTTTGTCATTAAATAAATTCTTATATGGAATCGAACCCACCACTCAACAATTACTAAGTGACATTAAGGCCAAAACTTTAACTAATACGGCTAATCATAGCCACTGGAAATTAAATAATACAATATATATGGAAATTAATCGTAACTGACTACATATACAAGTTTATAAATTTTGTTAAAGTAAACTAAAAGACTTTTTATGAATCTCATATGCTTTAACGTTGAATGGAAATAAATAATCTTCATTTAATTTTATTTCTTGCCCCAAAACGTTTTTTCTTGACTTTCCATTCATTAATATAAAGGACTGCTTTTGGGTTTGTTGTAAAACTTATAAAAATGGCCTTGTTTTAAAATCATCTATATTAAATATCTTTCATAAATATTATTATTATTATTATTTATTAACATCCACTTTTTGCAACTCAGGCTAATTGGGACAGGTTATCTACAGGTTACCACCCTTTTCTAGACAGCCTTTCCTTTGCCCAGGCGAGAATCGAATTCATAAATAACTACCTTCTCTAACAACATAGACATGCTTATCAAAATTTATCTTCAGAACCTTTCTTTCATAGGCTCCTTTCAAAAATATTTCCTACAAATGTTAAATGCCATAATCAAACATTTAAATACAGGTAAATGATTGTGAATGATAACATAAAAGAAATAAATTAATGAAAACTGACTATGTTTCAATGAAGAGGTATCTTATGCATAAATTCATCTATATTTCTTTTATTACACTTTATGACAATTCCAAGCATCTCTGCTAGGGGTTCTCATTAGCTATAGAGAGCCAGCTATTTTCCCCAGCAGGCTTAAAATTTAATTTTTTACCAACCTTTTTTGAAAAAAGATCTCACCCTCTGAAAAATATTGAAGTCCAATTAAGGGACCAGAGGTATACTCTGTCCTGATTCTAAGGCCATTTCTATGGATACCCTTCACAGCAATTGGAGCAATCACTCCAACGGTTTCATCTCAGCTGTGCTCCTTCATCCCCACTCATACTATTTTATAAGTTACAGGTCAAATACTTTTCCTGACATCTAAAGGGGATTGTGTGTTGATGTGCTCCTGTTTCTACAGGGGATTGTGTTCCACAGCTCATTTTGAGAGGATTTAATCTTGATTCAAGGAATTAGAGCAATTGATACAACTCTTTGTGGCAGTAATAAATGGCTGATCAGGTAGACAAGTGATGAATGTTTTTTAAATGTAACATTACTTTGAACAGAAATGAAGGAGCTCGGGTGATAAAAGAATTCAAGACAGCCATCAGAATTATTAGAGGAAAGAAGGCCAATGGTATTTGAGTATTGAATAATAAACCTACTGCAGAAAGCACAGATTTGATTGTAGCTTATCACAACTGAATGATGATTAAGAAAAGAGGTAGGTAAGAGAGGAGCAAATATATATATATATATATATATATATATATATATATATATATATATATATATATATATAATACACACACACATACAAGCACGCACGTGCGCACACACACGAGTCCAGACTTGAAGACAGGAGGAGCAGTTGCCTGGTATCAAAAACTGAATTAAAATATATTTTTCAAAAATCCCTTTGTTTTTGACATCAGTACAATGTAAAAGTAATTAGACTGGACTGCTGAAGCTGACAGCCATATATAGTTTAAATTTATATATATAAAACAACTTTGATAATGATGTCAACGTTAATGTTATTTACTAACATCCACTTTGTGAGTTCTACAGCTTACCACCCTTTTTTAGTCAGAGTGGGACTAAGGATTTTATTTTATAAGTGCATCATTAAATAAATTCCTGTTCCCCAGGCAGGAATCGAACTCACCACTCTAGGTTTACCATGTGAGTTTAAGACCAATGCCTTAACTCATGTGGCTAACCTCCTTTGATAATGATAATCATTCATAATCTACAAAATTAACAATGTGTCTAAAATTGATAATAAGGAGGGAGTCTCTTAGAGAACTCAAGACAGGAGGAGTTTTGGTTTTCTACTTACCCTATATTTTATTAGCTCAATTGGCAATATCATGACCATCAAGATAAAAATTTGCCATGATATATTCATTACTTTGGTAGCAGTCAATATAGTAAAGTTCTTTCCAGTAACTAATTCTGAGACTACGGAGAAAGAGTAAAACGGGAGGTTTATTGTTACTGTGAACACAGTCAAAAAAACTTGTTTGCTGAAAATTATATTAATAATCTTCAATTCATCCAACGCTTTGTACATAATACTCCCAATCATGGTGTAATTATTGCCTCCTTGATTTATTACTGGAAGTTTTAAATAGTACTGCAGGCAAATGAAGAAAAACTGACCAGTTATTAGATCCATTATAAGCTCAGCTATGAATATATTTGCATTATTTATTAATTCCTCCAGTCTGTCTGTCTTAGCACTAAGTGCCAAAGCCAAAATGCCAAAACTCATTGTTTTCAGTACGAGTAAATAAGGCAGCACATTCAATTTTGAGTTTATACAATAATTTAATTTCTTTAACAGTTTATTCAATGCACAACTGTGTACAATGACACTGTAGATATGTAAAATAGAACACACTACATGAGTAAGACCTCTGTATACTCCAACATATACGACTCTCTCATTTTGTAATGCAAAATAATAAAAGAATTTGGCTATAATTGTATATATAGAGTGCAATGAAATGATAGTAATTGCTTGAAATTTGTGTAAGGCAATATACTCTAACAATTGAAGAAATATTGTAGAATTCTTCATGTGGCCAGTTATAGCTCTTTTTACTTTACAACACTAGTAGGATCACTCTGATAATAAATACATATGTTGGTAAGTGGAATCAATAAAATCTATTAGAGAATTACCATTGGTCAAGTAGAAGTGTGTTGACACCTTCCCTCTCCCAAGATAAATAAATATGCTGAATTTTAATACTGAATGTAGCCCGCCTAAATCCGTCTGTTCTATGGCGATTGGTTTTATATCATTTAAACAATATTTACATCATTTTCATGAGCTTATTTATTATTCTGAAAATGCTTCAAGGTATTATTTTTTACTTCTTTCATACATGTTTCTATATTAACATGGAGGTGTGATCCGTGCAATGTTTGCATAAAAATTAAGATATAGAACCTCCATTAATATAATGCGAAAATAATGGCTTAAAATGGGATTAGAGATAATGAAATATGTTTAAAAAGCTATGTCAAAATTATGCTAAACCAGCGGCACCATTGTACTTGCAAATTAGTTCAAATATTTAAGATAAAACATATCCACTGCCAAGGTTTCAACCTTTTACTGAACCTCAATGTGCTACTTGAATATCTTAAAATTTCACAATCAAGAGATCATATCTTATAAATCAAGTTTTTGGTGATGGATAATAAAAACGAATGGGCTGAGGAAAAATTTATTTGGAAGACTGTTTTTAGAACTTTAATACAGTTTCATTAGTATAAACCAGTTCAATCAGACTATAATAAATAAACAAATATATATATATATATATATATATATATATATATTCTAATGTTTATTACAAAAATAATGAACGTTGTTTATTAGAGTTCTTGGGGATTGTAAAAGGACCGCACTAAACACTGAAGATCACAAAACATGGCACTGCACTGAAACTAAAATGCACTGTTCACTAAAGGTGTGCTGAATGTACTGTTCAATAAAGCAGCCCTGAACACACTGTTATTCATTCACTAGAACGCCATTGAGTGCTTTCTAATGTAATCCATCTCTCCAAGAAGGGTAATATTGAAATGAATGAATTCTGAAAATTGAAGACAACTTTTTATTATTATTATTTATTAACATCCACTTTGTGCTACTGTGGCTAATTGGGATGGGTTATCTACTGTAAATTCCTATTTGCCCAGGTGGGAATCAAACTGGAAACCCTAGGTTTACAATGTGAGATTAAGGCCAATGCTTTAATGCACATGTCTAATAAGAACCCCAAAACTTTTTAGTGATAATACATGTAAGATATAAATCATATTTTGAAAAATTTGATGTGATCACATGACTTCACTTTGCTCCTACTAATTTAAATTAAAAAAATGTTTTGTTGACCTTCATTTATCATGATTTTATTTGATAGTTTTATGATATGTCTGTTCCATAGCATCACATCAAAAATGTTTTAGAACAAAATTTATAGATGTTTTCATGACAAACAAAAATGATCCAATATTAAATCTAAATTTCCTTGATTACCATTCTTCCTTTACGTCGTATAAGGAAGTAAAGACAATACATATGGTGAAAAGTCAGTATGTAATAACCTAAGATAAAGAGTATATTAATATATTTCATAACCTATTAAGTGAAATTACATTATTAAATATAATACAAAAAATATATATAATTATAGATAAAGAACTGGTCAAGAATAAAATTATTAAAAGGGAAACAGAGGAATTATCAATTATGAAACTCTCTAATACAGTTTTCACATCCTTCTTATCTATCATGAACTCATAAAAGAATTAAAGAACACATTTGGAGACTGGTAACTGTGCACTGAACCACAAGCCTATGATCTGGAATTTCGAATAAGAAGAAATGATGGTCATTAGTATGTTATTTTAGCTTAGCTAATAATCTTTTTAGTTTGCCTAGACTCCGTGTAACACTTTGACAAATTCCTGTTAAGGGAAATTAGCTATTGAGATTGTAACATGACTCGATTTTTGAAATATTTCTTCAAATGCCCATTGATCCTACCTAAGAGATGATGAAAAGAGGACCGTTCAGAGTTTTATATATTAAACATTATTAATTTTATATAAGAAATATTTATTATTTCTATCTCTGTACTTATTATCTACATATATTTGTCCGTTAATGCTCTAGCAGTTGCAGGTTTTGTCTTGTTTCTTTTGAACATTGCCAAATTCTATTAGATCAAGTTCCTTAATTTCTGAAATCCTTAATTCTGAATTCCAGGAAAAAGGGGGGGGGTGGGAATCAAAAATTCAAAATATTTCCTTTATTATGAGATGGATCAAATTCTTGTATATAACCAACCTTGTTGTAAATTTAATTCCCAATAAATGCTATTCTATAAATGTGTTCTGTATCAAAATTATAAACAGCTTTATTTCTTGGTAATCAGTCTTCAGTAACCTCTCAATTCTACTCATCTCATATTAACAATAAGTTTATATAACATGAAAAGTTTTATTCCAAGATTAAATATCAAATATTATTTCCTTTGTACTTTTACTATGTTTGCTATATTCAAATATGTTCAATTTGATGTCATCATTTAAGATTTTATGGTTTGGACTACATAATTTTTTCCTTATCAACACCATGCTTGATAAGTGAACCATTTTATACAGAAATAAAGATTATATTCGTTAATGTCTGAAATCTGGCTTTGGGAGTAGACAAAATTATAAATTCATATCATCGTTAGTTTGAATCGATAAAAAAATTGTATATAACCTAAATGTTATTTTATTAATTTTTTTATGTATCTCATATATTATACAAGATATTTGAAAATTTTAGTATTCAGGTTTAAATAAAGTTGAGTAACTGAGACACAAAAGATCTCTTATCTCAGCTTGTATTCCAATTCTTGTGTACATAGGCTCCTTATTACTGTAGAAGAATAGATTTGATGATGTTTCATCAACCAACTAGTGGAAAATATGCTTTACTTACGCAACCCCCGAGTGATAACAGACTTTGTTCTAAAATAATGAAAGGGAATATAAATTTAAAAATTATAATGAAGATAAATTAGAGCAAAATAGTTATAAATAAAATGATGTTGCATTTTTGTATCTAGAGTTGTGTCAATATTATAAGAGGGGGCAATAAAGTATAACAATTTTTGTAGTAACATGTTATTGATCTCACTTAAAATGTTATTACCATTTAATGAGCTCTGAAAGAAAAGCTCTATTTAAGATTTAATAGTCATGTTAAATGGATTTGTCCCCATTTTAATATAATAAGCCTAGTAATTGAGGCTAAATGGAAAACAAGGAGTTAATAGGAGCCGAGGAATTATCTACAATTTTGTCTAATTTATTAGATGCTGTAGCAAGTAATGGTGGCAGCAGAGCTGCCTAATTGGTTTTAGTAGAGGGTTACATTTCTCTAGCTTCTCTTTGTTAGGAATCTCTTCAAGGCGTAAAGATGTATCCTAAGTATATTGCTGTAATTGTGCTTATGGCATTCTCACTTGTTCAGAGTGACGGACCGGGAACATTATTAGATGAGCCATTAACTCGAGATTGTGAAAACGGATTAAAAAGAGTTGAATCGCCAAAATTCCAGGTGAGATGAAACTACCAGAATATTATTGTAACATTATAACTGCATAGACCTTACTGTAATCAAATATATTTATTAAAGTCCAGTTTATATTACTATGGGCTATTTTTATTAGGGCAGTTTATCTATAGGTGCCAACCAACCTTTTCTAGCCATGTCGGACTAAGGGTTTTATTTAATGAGTTTGACACTAAATAAATGCATGTTGCTCACATTGAAATTGAATCCACGACTGAAGATTTTCCAATTGTTATCTTTTTGTAAGCCTATAATAAATATTTGATTAAGAGTCTAAATAGTTACTAACTTCTGTTCTATGATATTTTGGGTACTGAATTAAAAAAAAAGTCATATTAGATTAGGAAATAAGATTGATGCACTTTGAAAAATTGTCTTCAAATGTCCATTGATTCTATCTAGGAGATGATGAAAATGAGGCTTGTTCAACAATAAAGGTGAAGGAAAGAGATTGTAGCCCTCCCTGCAACCTCAAATCATATTGAGTTTAAACGAATATTGCCTTTTGTTATAATGCCATTACCAAGTAATGTTTAATATTTACAGATAGTACATTTCAATACCGTCTACATATCGGAGGAAATAAGGTAATATATACCACAATTTAAGAGTTTGATTCCTCACAACTTCCGCTATCACACGTTTCGCAAATTTAGCATGACTTTGTTTAAATAATACATTATAAAAATTAAATAATCAAAATGCTCTCATAGTAATCTATCTAATAAATTTTTACGGTAAATAAATAATGAAGTTATTTTTTAATTAAAATAAATAACAAATGAGGAGGGTAGGGGCAGAGATTTATGACCTCTCTAATCAGAAACATACATAGAACTATCATATAAGTCTAAATACATAACATCATTTGCCATAATGTGCCTATATAAAAACAATTTAATGAGCACTAATAAAAGTTTTGACTCCAGCTCTAGTTTTTAGTGTATATCTCGTTTACACTTCGGTATACAACAGAAGGGTATATAACAAAAGATACTTTAAATAACACAATGAACAACTTTTGTTAAGTGCACGTTTGCCAAAAAACAAAATAGTGTGATTTTTCATTTCAGACCCCCTTATTATAATAATCATGGATTAGTTAATGCTTATTCACATTCGAATTTTGTTAAGTTCGGTTCATCGTTAGTGCCTAATCAAATTGTGATTGTTGTTGATAAGTGTATGTAACAAAAATAACAAATTTTGTTATGTGCATGTTTTGCGAAAAACCAATAGGAGTCAAAATATCGTGATTTTTAAGTTCAGACTTCCCTTATAACCCCCATTCCTGTTCGTCTCTAAGAATATTAGTATAGCCTATAGTCTAAGTTTGGTTAGTAGTAATATACATACCAAGTTTCATAAAATTCGGTTAAGTAGTTTAGGCGTGAAAAGGTAGCAAACAAATAAACAGGCACCAAAGAAACAAATTGCAAGTATCTTGTCAATGGAATGTGGAACGAAAAATTATGAAATTTTGAGAAAAAAACACAGTAGAGATAGAGGTTACAATTATATATATATACCTGTCTTTTACACCCTAGCTGTCATAATTTTTTTATCAGATATTTAAGCATTTCATATAAAGATCACGTTTGTTAATTGCTAAGATCAGACCAGGGAGGAGAGGGATTAGAGGTGGAGGAAAATTGAAAATATCTCCTCTATTATGAGAAATTTCAGAAACTTGAATATAATCAATCTTGTTACAAATTTAATTTTCTATAAATGGCTTTCTAAGCATTTTTTATTAATGAAGATATTTGCAGTTTTTAGTAATCGGTCTTCAGTGCTTCCTCTCTCACTTCTAACTATTCAATTTTTACTTTGTGTAACTGAGTCACAAAACATAGGCAGCTTGTATTTTAACTCCCGTTTACATAGGCTTCTTACTATGGTAGAAATAGAGAATAGATGGTGAGTTAAAATCATCAGTTTCATATACCAGCTCATGGGAAATGTACTTAGTTTGTGCAGTTACTGCATTGTGAGTTTTTTATTATTATTGATGTTTATAGAGCTTGTTTCACCAAGAAGAAAAAAGTGGATTTTGTGGTTTACAAAACAGTATCTTAAGTGGCAGAGTACTGGTCCAAATAAGCCTCAGTCTATTTAAACTAGTTTGTTCTCTACCAAAAAATATTATTACAGTATACCCATTATATTATATTTATATTACAATATACTACAGTAACGCTTCCTATATTATCCACTAGTAAGTTTTTTTTTTGTTCTTTTTTTTCATCCTTTCTTTGGATACTATGTTTTTCAAATTGATACTGTAAATATTATTTTACAGCTCGCCAACAACAAATTTATTTTAGTTAGCATGAACATTATGGTAAAAGTGATGAACCATGGCAATACTGGTTTCGTTAAAAATGACTTGACACCACCTACACTTTAACACACATGCCTCTTACAACTCTTGAAATTACATTTATTTTTATATTTTCAGCATTGATATTCGTAATAAAAAATTCACATCAACCTATCAACATGTAAGACAACAAACTTGCAAAATATTAAATGTTTTTATTTATTTTTTTCCATCATCCATTTTTTTTTTTTTTTTTTAATTCACTTGGAATAAATTGTCCCAACTATATTAGTAACTCAACTCATTTTTGTATGTGTAGGGAGTCAAAAATCAAAAACTGAAATACTATATTCATATAGGAAAAATAGATTACAGTTTGTATTTAGTGCATTTTTTTAAAGTATCGAATCATGAAAATTCTTGTCTGAATAAATAAATAATTATTTATTATTATAAATAATAATAAACGTTGCCTGGACCACGACTGCCGGGAGTCGCCCGGCAGTCGTGGTCCAGGCAACGCAGCTTTAATCAGCAGGCACTGAGGATGGAGCAATGACTCCGAAAGTGCACTCTGCATTATATTAAAACCAGTAGAGGACTTGGCCTTCTTATTGATCCTTATACATTTGTTCCTCTACCATCCAGCATATTCCAGAGATAAATAAATAATTCTTCAATGGATCCCTACTATCTTTTGGAGTCCATGTATCCAACAATAAATGACTAGTTTTGGTTTTGTTCCAGTTTTTAATTGACATTCCAGACAATGTGATTCCGAAGAAAGAACTTAAATCTGCTGAAAGTGATGCAGGAAGAATTTTCTGGAACTTCCTTGAGACACCAGGTCATATTTTTAATGTATAATAATTGAGGTGAATATTTAGTTGTTTTTATAGTATTTGTAAGTACAACTTAAATTAAAAAATGCCCATGTAATTATTTATTATTACCATAAAAGAATATAATGAAATATAACAGAATTATAAAATTTTTCAGCTTGGTGAAGTTCATAAAGGGATTTAACAAAGAAACTGAAGGCTAAGAAAACCTGAAATTAAATTAAACTTTCAAATCAATCCATTATTCAAAGCTGTTGTAATCACTCTAATTAAAGTTAGCAGTTTTGAAAAAAAAAAAAAGTGTAAAAAATAAATGTTGTGTATAATATAATTTATATTATACTAGGCAAAAGTCATGTTGATTTATTCAATAAAGCTCCTAACTTCTTGTCCCTGGAGTTTATTTTTTAAACAGCAAGGTATTTTGTTTATTTTATGTAAACAAAACGGAGTTGTGAGCTCTGACTCTCACCTGTGGGAGATTTGAAGCGAGTAAAGTTAAAGTATTCATTCAAAGCAATTATAACATTTTAAAATATGAAGCAGGTAATTTACGGAGCAAAGCAAATGCATTATGTAAAACCATATATAAAATTTTTAAATTCAACCTCTTTGTGGCATTCATTTACAACTATTCAGGAAGATTTTGAGGATTTTTTTTTATAATTTTGTAACCTTACTTAATTTAGTATCTACTTCTTCTAAATAAAACCCAGTAAAATTGTAGCCAGAATTATTTCAATTTGGATACATTCAGTCTTTGAATGCCATTAGTTTAAAATTATATTTATTTCAGATGAATTTAAATAAAAAATCTGACAATTCTAGATCACAATACAGGACTTTAAAATGATTCTTCAAGCTAATTTGTTGGGCCCCATTATTGAATATTCAACAATCGAATTTCTGTTCCACCCATTTTGTCATGTATAATTACATTCACTCCTTGTTTAAATTCTGACTAATGCATGGCTGGAGGTACATTAAAGTTGTAGATTGAATATCCTAATGCCTATCCTTAGTTGATTTATGCAGCTTACAGGCTATAGAGGGATAGCCCTCTTACAATATCGGAATGGAATTCTCTCTACACTAATGCCATCATTGTTAGTTGATCTAATCCAAAAGGCAAAACTCACAAATATGTTTTGATAAAATTCGTAAGTCATTGACAAAGTTATGTTTTGACTACTAATTAAATTCTCACACCGGTTAGTTATAGTAAAATGCAGAAAACAGAAAATTGCACAATGCCAGTTTCTTTTTTATTTATCAAAAAATACTCAACCCTGTTTATCCATCCTGTTTTAATACTACAGAAGTATTTTTAGTATATTTAGAAGTATATATTCAGAAGTATATTTAGCAACTAGGAGTCAGAAATCCAAATACGATTTCTCAAAAACTTCTTAAACTTCAGTAATGAAAACAACCTTTCCCTTCTGAAAAAACATACTCTAAACGCAATCAGTTCTTTTTTTTTTGCTAACAAAACCAGTAGTAATCAAGATGATTACATATTTTGACTTTGATGTAAAACCCGGCTCCAAAATTTAAGAGAAATTTAAAACTCCATTGAAATCATTGGAGTTCTTTTGTGTTAGCAACAGGTAGATGGACTAATAAAAAAAGCAGAAAAGAATTTTGAATGTGAGCAAATGCCACATAAAAAAACAAAAAAAAAACAATTACTGCTCAATTTTATTTTAATTTCAGACAATCCTGATATAATACATTTTAGCAGATTTCCCTTAAGGGAAATCAGCTATTGAGGTCGTACTCATGACGCGAGTTTAGAAAAATTTCCTCAAATGTCCATCGATCCTACCCAGGAGATGACGAAAATGAGGTCCAAAATTATATATATATTTGTCTGTTAACGCTCTAGCGGTCGCAATTTTTGTTTGATCGTTACGAAACTCGATATTTAACCGTTTCATGTAAATAGACAGATCAAGTTCGTTAATGGCTGAAATCGGACCAGTGGGAGGGGGGATTTTTGAAAATTCAAAATATCTCCGTTATTATGTTCGGATCAAAAAATTGTATAGAATCAATCTTATTGCAAATTAAATTTACTATAAATATTGTTCTATACATTTCTTCTGTATCTTGAATATTAACCGAGATATTTGCATTTGTATGCATGTGTGTGGTCGGCAGGAGTCTATGTTCTTGACTCTCCGCCGAGAGCTAGTGCGGGCCGTTTCGGCCCACACTATTCGTCCATCGTGAATAGGTTTAGAGATTCCTTACTACTACTGTTGTTATTAGGCGTATTTCTCTATTGTAAAACTACACGTGGGAAATCAGCTTAGTTTACGCAGCCCCTGCGTGACGGACTTTTTTTATAAATTTAGTCTTCAGTTAATTGTAAATGAAAGTCCACAATTTGTCACGACATCAATCACATTGTACCCATTATGTTCTGATCCTAAAGTAAGTCACTGACTTGATTGTTGAGGTTGATCTTTTTAAAAAGATTTAATTGTACTGAATAATTTAATTTGTTTTACTATTAGGTTAACGCATTTATCACAATAAGTGTTAATTTACCAAATTTTTATATTTTTATTTAAGTATAATAAAGTATGTTTACTAAATGTTCCAGTGGAGGTGTAAACAGACAACTAGTACCACCATTTTGACGAACTAGGAAACCACTTTCTTCTTCAATTTAATACGTGGTATTTCAATGAAACTCTCCTAGCAAGAAACCCATTTTAATAAATTATCTTATTAGATTTTCATTAGTAAATATAAAAAAAATATTAAACTTACAGTATATCATTGTGTCTTGTATCATGAAACAATTATTATGTGATGTAAAATGTTATTTCATTATAGTAAATAAACATTTTGTTTTTGTGGAATATTTCTTTGTTTTATAGTGAAAAAAATCTGCCTTTCCTAATTAAGTTCTTGATGTTTCAAATGCCCCATGCTATTTTTTCCTCCTGCTCTACTTCTCTCCTGACTTCTTTAGTGTTTCGATGAATTTATTTTCATAATTTACTTTTCATGAAATTGGATTAAGATTGTTTTCCTTATTTTAGTATTACAAAATACTCCTGTATACAATTTTCCTTTGGGCCAATACAATGGAATGAAAATTCTTTTATACACATCAGTCAAACGCCACAAACATTTTGGGCAGTTATCTTCTAAAATGTACTCCTTTCTCTTCAGCAGAGTACCGAGGAATATATATATATATATATATATATATATATATATATATATATATATATATATGTCTGTCATTTTTGGAGAGATTATTTTTATCTATTTATTTCTTTTTCCATTTAGAAGTTGAATGAATTGGAATTTGGATTATAAAAGAAAATCACAAAGTATGTTATTCCTAGTTTAAACAGTAAATTTTTTACAGAATTTCCATTAGTCACCAATATCATCTAAAGGTCTAAGCCTTTTGTTGTAACTATTGTGTTATTTTAGAAGCTGCTCTCTTCATATGTAATTCACCAACAACCATAACGTGTTTAATATCTCCAAAAAATGAGTACCTGTCTCCCTCTTTCTGTATGCTCTATAATGTTACCTTAAACTTTGGGATGAGATTGTGCTTAAAGATATGTCCAAGAAGTCTTACCCTCTTTACGTCTTTGGATTCTATAGACAAACTTTCACTTACCTCATTTACAACATCCATGTTGTATTTCTATTGAGAACAACTTGTTTCGGGAGTACTGTGCCAAATCTTGCTTCTATTCAATTACTTTCATTAGTAAAGGGTCTAAAAGTCAGTTTTCTTTGTAGCCATGACACTAAACTCAAAGCTGACCGAGGATACCACTTCCTTATAAATATGTGTATTAGAAGATTTCCCTTAAGGGAAATCAACTATTGAGGTCATACTCATGACGCAATTTTTGAAAAATTTCTTCAAATGTCCATTGATTCTATGTAGGAGATGACGAAAATAAGGTCCGTTCAAAATTTTATATATATATATATATATATATATATATTGGTCTGCTAACACTCTATTGGCCACAATTTTTGTTTGATTGTTACCAAACTTGATATTTAATCATTTTATGTAAAAAGAAAGATCAAATTCGTTAATGACTGAAATCGGACCAGTGCTGATTAGAGGGGGAATTTCGAAATATCTCTGTTACTATGGTTAAATTGAAAAATTGTATAGAACTAACCTTGTTACAAATTCAATTATCTATAATTGTTCTATACATATTTTCTGTATCATGAATATTAACCGAGATATTTGGATTTTATAGTTTTCCGCTTTTAGTAAACCCCTACTCCTACTCTTGTCATATTAATAATAAGCTGTTATGTCATGAACAACTTCAATACAAAATATTGTTTTCATTGATTTTTTACTTATATATGCAAATACGTTCTGTTGATCCCCCCTTCTTCTTTTGTTCTTGGATTACTCAAACTTGAGTGATTGAGATAAAAATTATTCTGATTCATTATAAATTACAGCACTAGCTGTACAGCTAATGCAGTAGCTTTAACTACATAGTAAATAGTTTTCAATAAAATTAATATGTAATATTCAGATATGTTTCATTAATTGTTTTTCTTTCCAGTTTAAAATGTTTCTATCTATCTATGCAGCTCTGCAAGGTTGGCTGACCTGATTATTTACAATTCATACCCTTTCCGTTATAGAGATTATTAAGTTGTAATTTGATAGAAAGATTTCTCATTACTGTTTGTATTTATTCACTTAATATTCATGGTGGTGTATGTAGATAGATGTTATCTATTGTAAACCTTTGTGTGGGAAATCTGCTTAGTTTACGGAGCCTTTACGTGACAGACTTTTTTTAAAGATATTTTCTTCTGTTTGAAGCTTTGCTAAGAACTGCTTGTTCCAGTATGTTGTTAGCTTCTATCGGACAATAAAACATTGGAGAAAGAAACTGTGGAGCAAGAAATCATTTCTATTGAACCGAACCACATTTTTTCTATTAAGAAAACCTTGTAAAAGTTCCTGAATTAATGACAAAGGGAACATGGAAATAAGGATCGGGATGGAATAACTGGTGTAATAAACAAATTAAAATTATTATGTGTACACAATTTTATTGCATCTTATACAATGCAGCTAACACAGTTACAATGATACATTCTAATAAATCCATTAGCCTGTGATAAATATGTTGTTATATGTTTAAGATAAAATTATAAGGTCATGTAGTATGCCTACAAATAATTGTTTTTTTTTTTTTGTTTGTTTTCATTAACGTCTTTCTTTTTCCCAACAGAAAAATGAAATAAAAGAACAAAATTTATGTCATCAATTTCTATGAAAAACCCAAATGTAATGAAATAAAATTATGAGAAAATGGAAGGCACTTTTTGTCAGGTAATTTTTGAACACAGGTAGTACATTAAGCCAAAACTATGGGAAGGGGGAGTTGTCAGAGGAGAGTTACATAATTTACACGAAACCTACCTCATTTGTAGGCACTATGTATGATCCTATAATAGCCTGCCAAATTTACAGGACAATACCAGGTATAGAATAGATAAATTGTATTTTTAGAAGCTTCACATGATTATAACTAAATATTTAATGAGGTCTCTCTCTTGATATAATTATTATGCCTTGCATTGAAGGCGATTATACAATGATACACTTAGCCCTTTAGATCGATTTAGACCTCTTTACTTTAACTGGTATGATGCAAGACAATATTTACGAAAATATTGTTCTAATAGTATGAAATCTGACTAGACTAACTAACTAACAGGATGACAATGATATTCTACTCTTATTCTATTTTCTGAATTTTGGTCTGTATTTTTATTTCAGCCAAAATGTATTTGAAAAGTTCTAGTATTCTTAGTTCCTTAATATTCATAGGCGATAGGAGTTTTCTTACGGAGGCCTACTCAAGAAAATGTTAATAAATTGATTTCAGTAAAATCCCATATTCTTCCAGCAAATGCAATAAACTTACACCTTAGATAATAAATATTGAATTATTTAGGAATGTTGAAAGAGGAAATACTGATAGCTATGTTTTCCTAGTTCTGTATATGTACATATATTAATATTGAATACTAGAACTCTCCCAATTTAATCCTAAATAATATTCCATCAGACTTCATTTCCATTATAAAGTATAAAGAAAAACATATTTATAAAAGTTGAGATTATTTCGAAGAATAAGTATTCTTAGAATTACAAATTACATTAAAGGAACTGAAAATAAATATTTTGTGTTTCACACATATACATCTTTTTAGTAACAAATTATTCCTCAATTCATTACATTGAAAAATAGAACATCTCAATGTGATGTACATAAATGTACAGTTAGTAAAATGGAGATAGTTAAAATGGAATAAATTACAACAATAAAAAAAAAATAAAATGAATGTTTATGCAATTCAAATTTGAAGGAATGTATTGAAATGTTATTTTTATAAAAATAAAATAATTATATTCATCCCGCATATATCAGAATGAACATAATAAATGACAAAAAAAAATACTTATCCCATTTTGTATATTAAATAATTAAGAATCATTTAACAAGAACATCTCATACCTTATTTGATAACACTTTTTATTTCTGATTGATAGTCAGATAGACGGTTATGTTACATTAATATACTTTTTTGGGAAGTATATTTCTGATAGTTCATAACTTATGCAACAATACGATGAAACACAATAGCATTTGAGATTCCTTTAGGAAGCATTAATTATAAATTTGTCTATATTTAATATTTATATATTTATATATATATATTGTTAACACAATATTACATAAGCTTTTCACAATGACAGTTACTATACAAGTTTATATATATATTTATATATATTTACAATGGGGCTTTATTAACCAATATATAATTTTTATCTAATTACAACTCTAATACAACTAACAAACATTGGGCATATGTAAGTGATATATATATATATTTATATAGGAAGGCAATTGCAGTCTAACCTTAATGTTTACAGATTCACAAAATTTCAGATGCGTTCACTGAGATAGCCTCTAGTTGGAAAACATGTCCATGAACGATGAGTGAATGAAACTAATGGCTTTATATTCCACACTTAAAGCCAAGTAAACCTTGCTCCTTAGCCATGGACAACTGAATATAAATAATGAGAGGCATATTTAGTGTCCAAATCAAATATTTGTAGATCTCTAGTGTTTCATGATGAGTTGGGGATATACATCGCAAGATTATATGTACTATGAAACAGAACTAGAGGAGTAACAAAACTGGTTAGTAGTTTGTGTGGAAATTTTCATTCTGACGAGCATTTATTGCTCTAAACTGTATTCAATGATGTTATTTTTGTTACGAATAAAATCATGCACAGCATTATTCAAGGACAAGTAACAAATGTAACATTTTAGAATGATCACATTGACTCCTCAATCATTTTGAGTTCTAAGCTTTCCATTGAGGTTTTTCAATATCACTCTGGCAAAAACTTCAATTTTATTTTGTGAATTTTCTTTAGCAATTTATTTTATTTAGCGAGTGAACTATTATTTAATTATAGTTGTAGCTGCTAAAATAACTGCTTTGCTACTACGACGACTGACACTTTCATAAATAGTAGGAAAAATATTAAAATCTCCATGAGCTCACCTTTTTCTCTCTCTCTTTCCATCTATGTGATAAGAAAGCTTATTTGCCTTAAGAAGCAGTAGTTGCCAAGAGCTTTTTAGTAGTAAACCCAACAATTTTAAAATAGTACACCCATTAATTAAAAATTAATTTGTAATACTCTTATTTGTCCTGATAAAAAGTGAATATTCTTGAAATTAGTAGTCAATGTGTCAGAAAAATATAGCAAATAAAAAATATATATAGATTTTAGCCAACAATATAGCAGATTTAATAGTTGAAAGAATAATTTCACTAAATTGAATGTGATTTCTAACTTCATTTTTATTTGTTTAAATTAATGATGAACCTGAAGTCATAATTTATTGTCTAACTAAGTGGTATAATTTAATTTTAAAATGTTAAAAATAAATATATTTTAGTTTGAACGTAGCAATTTGTATATTGTCTAAGGATGAACGTGATAAAATGGAAGTGTATGAAACCTTACGTTAATAAGTCTTATCTTATTCATGCCAGTGACGATCTGTTATTCTTTGTTCATTAACTCTGCCTTACAGCCTAAATATGCCCCTTTTAATGTTTACACAATCTATTAGGAAATTCTTAAGATAGCTGTGGTTACTGTAAACAATATTCCAAGTGAAAGTGAGACTACAAGGCTATTTTTTTAAGAAATAGTGTTCTACAGTAGTATATCTTGTATTAATGAGAGCAATTAATTATAAATAAATACAACCTGTACAAGATGCCATTAATGTGGTAAATAATTACACTCAATAATTGTTTATGAGGCTGGGTCCATTGCTTGGTCATTGACATTGTGTTGAAACCTCGAGTAAAACTGAGAAATCAGCAATGCACTGAGACAACATTCAAAACTCTATTTTGTAGAATACTAATATCAGTTGACATTCAATAGATGTATAGTTAATGTATTTTTTAACTAGTTTTATTTCGAGCCACCTATAAAATATCCTACTTTATTCTGCATATTTACAAATCTTATATATTTAAAAATAAATTATGAAACAGGGTATAAATGATGATATTTGGTATCAAGGAAAGTTTTCGACTTTAAGTTTAAATAAATACTTACAAACTATTTTCAAAAGAGACAAATAAAATTAGTCATGAATTTATAGTTTATAAATATTAAATTTTATACCTAACATACAGGATTCACAAATAGAAAATATGTTTTTACAGTAATAACTTCTGTTAATAAAGGAAGTTTCAAGTTTAAATTAAAAAATATATAAAAACATAAATCTTCCTTTATAAGTTTGTGGTCCAGAAAGTTTTATTTTTCAATAAATAAGATTATCTTTCAATCCTCATTTAAGAAGAACATTAAGATTTTAAGGCATCAGCAAAGACAATAACAAAATGTCATTATATAACAAGTATACTACTACCATGTGATGATTCGCTTACAATCCTAACTATAATATGACATACAGTAAATTTAATAGTATATTACCCAAATATAACGCTGCACAACCCCGTCGTCTATGACAACTTATCACGTGTGCAATAGTATTTATAATATATATTTATATATTTATATCATTATTCACATATTCACAAAAACATATACAATTTTCGGATCAACATTTTTATACCAAGTCATGAAAAAACCCCCATTATCATCATGATAACATTTAAATAACCTTTTAAACAATAAATACTCAACTACATTCCTAGTCTTGTACTTTAGTACAGAAACTTAAAAAATAGTCGATATAGCAAGTCTTATATCTTAACACGACACTTTTTTTTTTGTTTTTTAAAATATCAATTTGATATAAAAAGTAAATAAATAGACAATATAAAGGAATCTTATATGAACAGTATACAAGCGTGAGAAGCCGATGGACTCAGTTTTACTCTGTACGCTGGTCTACTGACATGTGGATAGGCTCTTTCTGCTGAGGCTGAGGTGGTGGACTTTTCACCAGGTTTTCAAACTCTTCGTGGAGGAGCGAGTCTGTGCGAGGTGGCCCATAGCCTTCACATGCACCTTTGTAAGCCATCCCGCTAACGCCAATTCCAACCTGAAAAATTGATTTGTTAGTGACAAGAAGTATGTTATCTAAGGACTAAAGATTAAAGGAAGTATCTACAAAAATATAAAACTGAGATATATTTTTGCTGGTGAAAATGAAAGAAGAGTAAATATTGGATTTGTTAAACCATGTATTACTTCTGAGTCTTTATCAGCCAAATCGGTAAGTCAGAGAGGGATAATTTTATAATACATACTCCAGAATAGAGAGTAAAATTATAACAAAATTTAAGCACTATAGTTGCTAATAAGAATCTAACTACAATATTAGTCACAATGGTAATGGAGTAATTATAGCCTATGTGTATAGTTGGATGTGTCTGTAAAGAGTAGAAGAAAAATCGGTGTGGCCCCACATGACTTCCTTGTACTCTCATTTTATTAAATAAACAAAACTTTTGGTTGCATTTCATTTAAAATGACTTCCTTTGAAAGTGGTACACAATATCTCTGTTTCACTGCATTTGATTGAAAATTGTGAGAGTCATAGTTTACAGATCTTTTAATGATAAAAAAAAAGTCCTATAAAATGCTTTGTATTTTCAATACATAAGGAGAACTTTAAAATTTTTCAATTTCAGAAGAAATTGTAGAGAAAACAAAATTTTTCTGCCCGGCTCTAAATCTCTCCTCCCCCATAGTCAATTTTGATCAAAAGTGGAGTTGCACAATTAGACTTTACTACAATCTAAATATCATTTTTTAACACTCTAATACTAGCCATTTTTCAGGGATGGTCGAAATGGCTATTCCCATTGAAATATGAAAATTAAAAAATTTTCCTTTACTTTTTACAAGGAAGTAAAAAGCTAAAAAAATAGACCTGAGTGACAGAAGCAATCAATTAAATAAATAAAAGTCAATAATGTTTTAAATTAAGCTCTGGACAATACCTTAACTTTGGGTGGCTCAGGCTGCTGAGGGCGTTTCATTAAATCCATTTCATCTTGGAACAGGTGATCAGCTCTAGCCGACATGTCATTAGGCATTGGTTTGTAGACCATAGGCTGAGGCTGCAATCAAAGGTAAGGAATTAATTTAAATTAAAGTAGATATCATTCAGTTTTGAAAGTGTTTTAATCAAGTAATAGATTCAGATTTTAAAAAAAAAATATAGGAGTTTGAGCACAAGAAATATCAGTCTCTCCTCCAAAAAATAAACAGAAATTCCTTATCAAAGGCTTTAACAGTTAGTTATTATTTGTCTTGAGCAGGGGAAAACTAAAACTTTATAAATTGATCCGATTTCTTCAAAAACTCACAGCTGAGAGTAGTACTAATCACTGTGTTGATTATATTTTTCAGTATAATTCAAAATCATGATATTCATTATAATTTTCCATGTGTTACAAAAATAATTTATTGTTCAAAACATTAATGATAAAATTACTGCTTAGTAAAGAGGCACATGTCTATGATTTTTCAAATGGGTAAAGAATTTAAGTTTTGTGATATTACCTTAACTTTTGGAGTTTCGCTTGACTGAGGCCTTTTCACCAAGTCTTCAATTTCATCTTGGAACAAGTGCTCATTGGGCCTAGGAGTCATTGAATCATTTACCATTGGTTTATATCCCATATTCATCGCCATCTGAAATAAATTTATTTTTAGTTCTTTAGTCTTAGACAAAATTTGAAATTATTGTAGGTGAATCAAATACGACTATGGAACATATTTATATTTTGAATTTAATAAATACACTTTTAAAATGCATGAGAGTTATCAAGACAAGAATAGTGTATATTTGGTGACTGGTGTGCTATTTATTTTAGCAGATTTCCCGTAAGGGCAGTTATTGAAGTCATACTTATGACACGATTTTTGAAAAATTTGCACAAATGCCCATCGATCCTACCTTGGAGATGACTAAAATGATTACATATATATATATATATATATATATATATATATATATATATCTGTAAAATAATATCGTAAGCAAACTCGATATTTAAACGTTTTATGTTAAATGAAAGATCAAGTTTGTGAATGGCTGAAATCAGACCAGCGGGAGGGTGGGGGTTTAGAGGGGGGAAATTTCGAAAATTGAAAATATCTCCATTATTATAAGTTGGATCGAAAAATTGTATAGAATCAATATCATTGTAAATTAAATGTACTATAAATATTGTTGTATATATTTATCTCTATCTTGAGTATTGACCAAGATATTTTCATTTTGCAGTTTTGTGCCTTTGTCAAACCCCCATTTCTACTCATGTTACATAAACAATACTCAGTTATATAATAAACTACATTATTCGAAGTTTAAATACCAAATATTGTTTTCAAGAGACCTTTATTATATGAAATACATGGAAATATGTTCTGGTGATCCCCCCATCTTATGTTCTTGGACTATTAAAATTTGAGTGATTGAGATAAAGATTATTCTGATTTATTATAAATTACAGTACTAGATATAGTAAATAGTTTTCGATAAAATTAATGTTATGTTCTGATATATTTCAGTAATTGCTTTTCCTTGCGGTGAGAGGTTGACAGACCTGTTCGTTTATATTTGAGATGCTCCCTTGGAGAGGTTATTAAAATTGACTTTAAGATTTCTTATAACCGTTTGTATTTAGTCACTTAATATTCTTGATATTAGGTGGTGTTGTGTTAGCAGTATGTAGATTTATCTATTGTTAAACTTCACGAGGTAAATCTGCTTAGTTTATGCAGTTTATGTTGTGTGACGGGATTTTTATACAACTCACTTCCATGTTGTTGTTGGGCTGAGTCAACGGAGAAGATCTCGGGGAAGAGTCTACGGGGCTTGGAGAGTGTAGCATGAGCGAGGCAGCCCCATTGCCGCAGTGTGCAGCAGCAGCTGCTAGGAATCCAGGGAACTGGGGGTGCTGCTCGTGGTGGTGAGCTGCGGCTAGCATCTGCTGTCTCAGGTTCTGAGCCACTGCTACTACGGCTGCAGCTGCCGAGTTAGGAGATACCGAGTCGGTTACTGAGCCAGGACCACTGCTCCCACCTCCTCCGCTACCTCCTCCACTTCCATAGCTATGGACGCTGTCTGGAGTGCACAGCTGAGATTTCTGAAATGAAAGAGAAAAATAATTAATTACATATGGTTTTTATGATATTGTATTATAAGATATAATACATATTAGTATATATATATCATTTACAACAGTTTTTTTAAGGAATGAGTGTAGTGTGATAGACTTGAAGTGGGTGTGTGGATATATGTGGTTTGTAGGTGTATTTATTTAATTGTTAACAAAATTTATTGCAATCTAATTGCAAAATATTATATAGTTTTTGTTTGGATAAAAAAAAGTTTCCTCTTTAATAACCAATATTTATTCAATATTATTATTTGTTTTAAATAAAATATACAGAATTAATAGCAAAAGTCTATAGAGTAACCTTCCATATAAATATTATAGACATTGGCTAGTCAAGTCTTCTTAATCATTGACCTGTTGTAATACAACCTGTATTCATGTGAGTTTAGTCGAATGGAAGGTTTTAGAGTTTCTTTTTTAAACATGTTAGTGTGTTACAAAAACAAAAATTTCTAATCCTAGAAAGGCATTGGAATTTTATTAAATTCTAAGCATATAAATATGTATAATAAAAATTAGATAAAAGGGACCCCTTGATAAGGAGCTAAAATTCTGGAAACCCATTGGGGATGAAAATAAGTAAAACGTTACAAAGGGGAAAAAAGGTTTTGGTTTTTGACACAGTAATAAGTGCTACACATTCAAACTCTCTCAATCTCTTTCTCTCTCTCACTCTCTCTCTCTCTCTCTCTCTCTCTCTCTCTCTCTCTCTCTCTCTATATATATATATATATATATATATAAAATATACAATATAATATTGTATTACATTATATGATATTAATTCAAGTGCCACATCAACAACAGTTGAAACAATAGTTTAGTCAAAACCTGATATAGGAAAAAAACAGGACTGGTATCAAGTTCGACATAAATAAAAAATATGTGTCATATGTCACAGTCAGAAATATGTGTCATACTGTTTGAATATAGATATAATCTTAGTCAGTATAGAGTATTATTAAGAACTGGTCAAAAGTTAACTAATGTTTACAAAAGTATAACTGAAAAGAATAAAAGCCAATTTAATTCAACATGCAGCATCAGTGTAAAGCACTTTTAAAATATGATAAATATTACAAAGCTATTCACATAACTCTGTTTACACGTTTTTATTGAAATCAAAGGGATATCTCAAGTGGTTAATTTGAATAGCACAGTAAAATTGGGTTTTAACACAGTTTATAGTTATAATTATGAACTAATGTTTTTGGTTATTATAAAGCTGTATTTTCACATTTACATTTACTAATGTCTGCCTTCGATTTGGTATTACTTTCTTCATTTTTCATGTGAATTCTGAATTTATTTCATTTTGAAAGAGGATAATTAAATTAAATTATTAGTCAGTATAAAAGGTATAATAACTAGAGTTTACAATTCCCAATAAATAAATTCAATTAATGTTTTCTTTAATATGAAAGGTTGTGACTCACCGGTGACATGTTTCTGACGGGTAAGCGATGGTAGCCAAGATTAAGTGCTTCATCCTTCATGTGCTGAGGATCCCTGAAGACGACTGCTCTGATCACTCCTCGAATGTGTTCCTCAGGCCAAATCCCGAGCAATATTCTCTGGGGCCTCCCTCGCCCTTTAGGCCTCAGGTCTGCAAAGAGTATACCTATATAGTATAGGCAATTTACTAAGAATGGGTGCATAAATGCAATAAAAAGTGCAAAAATATTAATTAAAGGTCTTAACCTAATATAAATTTAATACACACACAATCTCAGTTATAGAATATTTGGACTACATCATGGAAGGCAAGATCTGCCCACACAAAGTTAAACTGCTTAATAAAACTTTTAATACTTTTAAGTATGTAAGTAAAAATAAATTTAGGAGTTATCACATGATATAATAAATTAACTCTAAGCTCAATGAGTATTGAAGAGAAATAAATAATTTTCTGCGTTAATCCCTATCTTCAAACGAATAAAACTCTTCCCCAAAGTTTAGATTTATCACTTTGAAAAACTTCCAGAGAATTATTACAATTATTTATTAGTATTTTTAAACTTGGACTCAACAACTCTTGAAGGGATAGCATATAACAAAGTTCACTACTACTCCATTATTCAAGTAAGTGCTCAATTTTCATACATTATTAGTTTTTGGACTGTGTATTCAAAATAAAAATAGCCATTAGTATTGCTTACTTTGGAAAAATTATGAAGTAACTTAAAAAAACCCTAGATGTAATTTTGAAGAAGATATCTAAGCTACCCCCCCCCTCTTCAGGAAATTGTTTGGTAGTCTAATATTCTAATATATTTTATATTAAAGATTTATTTGTGCTACTGTTAATAATAATATATTCAGTTTTATTATTTACCACAAAGGACCAATTAGTAGTATTTCTAAATGTTTGTACCGTATTTTCCATTAGGATCACTTGAGATTTTGGTAATCAATTTACCATTGGATAGAAAAATATCCATTTAAATAATTATGTTTTGAAAAGAACATTGTAACAATGGTAACTAGATTTTTTTAATACATTGAGTAAAAAAATATATGAGTCAGACAGTATCTCCTTGCATTATAGATGAGCACTACAATGGAGGATTATGAGCTAGTTAGACAATTATTATTGCACAACCCTATAATCCTGATAGCTCATATTCAAAATATAATTTTAACATAATAACAATTGCAGTGGCTTTGAGATAATTTAAATTTAGCTTTTTTTCTTCTTCTTTGTTTTACTCTCACTCTCTTTCCTCATTGTATGAACTAGCAGATATTTATAACGTTAATGACTGTTTGACAAGGTGTTATGAGCATTAAATAAAATTGATTTTACTTAATTTGACAAAGACATATATAATTGGATAATAGGCAAATTTAATTCAAAAATCCGGTGCTCCAATTAAATCCATTCTATAAAATTTTGTACCATAATATAAATTAATAATTTTATTCCACTTTATTTGGAAAAATTGAATGGACATCATTAATAAAATTTGGCTTTAATTCGTTTTTTATTAATTTTATTCCAGCTCAAAACAGATAAGTTACTTTTTAAGGTATTGCATTTGTAAAAACTTCTTATTTTTAAATAGAATTTTACTCGAATAAATTATTAATAATATTTAAAAATAATAATAATCTGTGAAGGCATAAGTAAAGTATTGTTTCCTTACAGAGCAAGATTAATTTCTGCTAAATTAAAAAATAAAGCAGTGTTTGGCAATAACATTAAGTTGAAACAATATTTAAACGTGATACATCCGTTCCGTCATATTCATGGATGGCTTGGTTAGGGACAAAGACAGGGCATCTGGGGTAATATGTAGAGGAATACAATGGCTAGAACGGGCCAGAGAAAGCAGACAAGGAATTTATGCAAATGACAGAAATGTCATCAAGAAGCCATTGTCTTATAGAGGTATTGTGTTAGATACCTCTTACGATCCCCCCTCCCCTCCATCTTATAACAACTACCATGGAGGCCATAACTTATTCAATATTTACGGAACATACGCTCTAAGGAGATTATGAATGCAGATCTAAAATAGAAATTTCAATTGCTTATATCATCCAAAATTTATCATTCATGCCCTTGATAGAGTTAGTAAATTAAAATAGTCCCACAACTGCAAAACTGTGTTATGAGCAAATTTCTTTCCGTAATTACTGTTTTCAATAATTCAATATTTATGCTGATACCAATGTAATGCTTACTATAGACTGGTGTGAATGAAACTTGGTATTTAAACTTTTTGAAGGAGTAGTAAAACATATGCAATTTGCTAAGCAGAAATGAAACTAAACATGTTTTACTTAATTTTTGACCAAAAAATGAAACCGCATTCATATTTTTCTCTTATTTCTTGGTGAGATGTTTAATCTGCTTCAAAACTTAATTTATTATTTTATTTTACGTTTGAGCCATTATTAATTGATTTCCACATTAAAAATATATTCCTCATGATTCATAATAGCTTAGCAGTTGCCACATGCATATGGGCATAGATCTTAAGTAAGGGCATGGTTAGAACAATATTTAGCTTTGAAGGGGTGGTATGGCTACTAAATGAGGATTTGTAAAATGAATATTAACCGAGATATTTGCATTTTTTGGTTATGAGCCCTTAGTAAACTCCTACTTTTAGTCATCACACTTTAAAAATAATTGAATATATCACGAAATGTCTTATTCCAAGCTTAAATACAAAATATTGTTTTCAATGGGTCTTTAACAAACAGATGCAAATATGACATCACTAATTAAGATTTTATTTCATGACTCGAAAATGTTTATTTGATTTATACCATACTCGATATTTAACCATGTCATTCAACACTAAAGATTAGATTCGTTAATGGCTGAAATCTGGTCAGGAATGGAAGGGGGGGGGTTTAGAGGGAGGGGAATTTGAAAATTGAAAATATCTCTGTAATTATCAATTGGATTGAAATAAGTTATAGAAACAATCTTGTTAAATTATAGATGCTCTACAATTTTTGTTCTATACTTTTTTTTTGTGACTATAATATGAAGCGAGTTATTTGTACTTTCTTGTTTTCAGCCTTTATAAACCACCACTTTATTTAGAAATAGAGAATATATATATATGGGATAAAATGGAAATATATCTAATTTAATGTTTTTTTTTTTTTTTTTACTTTGATAATAAAATTAACTATTAAAAAAAGTATTTTACCTGATCCTCCATCAGCAGAGGGTCCAAGCATATTGTGAACCCTGTTAGCATAGAGCACGAATGTCGGGTAGGGTATGTCATACTTCCTAGCCGCCTGCGAAAGGGAAAGCCCCTCCTTGAGGACGGAGAGGATTGCTTCAGCCATTGTCTCTGGTCTCCATGACTTGAGTGGCCCTCGCTCACGGAACCTCAGGTTATGGACCAAGCTTTGATTCGTGTTCCAACACTTCTGCCACATGGACTGCAACTGGTACTGATAGCTATCTGCTGGAAGGAACCAAAGGGGAAAATAAATCATTAGATAATGTTTATTAACTGCTACACAATATTTACTTTTATAGATACAAGAATTTGTATCTAGCCTGTGACATAGACAACACTTGTAGTAGCTACTATTTCTATTTGAATAGAATACACAAAAAATGAATTTTCATTGTAAAACAACAACAAACTTTCTTTATGTAAATGGAAATAAAATTGTCGAGACTCCTGATGGCCACTCTTTAAGGATAAAAATAATGACTTTTCCTTCAGTTTTGCATATGAACTTGTGTTACTGAAATAGTATAACACATAAGCATAACGTAAGATACAAGAATATGATTCAAACCCTCAATCACTAGCATTAATATTTTGAGGAAAACATATCATTTTCTGAACTAAAACTGTTTGCCAAAATTAATTTATTATATATGATTATTAAACTGATATATTTTATGAAATGTATTCATGGAATTTGAGTTAATTTTATAATAAATGTATTATATGAGTAAAAATGCTTCTTAATATGTAAAGAAATTATTGTCATAACATTAGTAATTTGTTTACGGAAAACAAAAATATTTGATGAGTCCCATTAAATTATAATATCTTAGCATTTAATGGAAATAAATGCATTTCATTTCAAATAAATCAGGTAAAAGTTTTGTCAGCAAGCATATTTATGAAATTAACTAAGGAGAAATGAAATATTTTTTATTGGTTCAAACAATTGTGATGCTAAAATAGGAAAATATGTTATTGGTTTGTGAACCCATAATATTAAATTTAATCATTCTTACCGGCCAGAGATGAGGTTGATGCACCAAGCCAAGCATGAGAAGATTCGAGCATCTTGGCCTAAAAACAAATAAAAATAACACTTTAGTTATAGACATTAGACATTCTTAAAACATAATTTGAACAATTAAAAATATTTAAGTTCCACTATCACCTTAAGATTTCCTTTTCTTAGCAAATTTTAATATTGAAAATATAGGTTTAGTTAAATTACTGAAGAAAATCGGGTGTTAAGTTCGTTCACGTGACAAACTTTCCCTGGGTCTTTAACCTAGAAGACTAGAGTGGGGAGTTCGATTCCTGCCTGGGCAAAGGAATTTATTTGACAGAATTCGTTAAGTAAAATCCCTAGTCCCATCCTGGCTAGAAAAACCTTTATATAACACATCCCAATTAGCCTTAGTTGCAAAAAGCGGACGTTAATAATTTTTCCTTTATATATATATATTTCGTGTGTTTGATAATTTAGGTGTAAATTATGTTGCAACTCACAATCGGTGAGCAGCCACGTTAATTCATTAATAAAGTGTTTTTGTTCTTCTAAAAACAATGATTTGTGAGTAATTTGTCATTTGATTTGGAGGAGGGGACGAAACACCTAGAGCTCTTAAACTAATTCCAGTGGATTTAAGTGTTTAATGTAATAAAAGATACAGTAATGATACCTATTTCGCTCATATATTATAACCTAATTTAATTAGCCTATGGAGCAAACAAAAGTAGTCATTAAATTTTAAAGTGCCAAATGTGAGGAAATGTCTTTAATCGTTCTTTAAAATGCCAGTGTTATCTATCTAAGGAATTGTGCTTGAAATATTTAACAATTAAGCAAACAAACAGCAAAATATAAATACTTTTTGATTACTGGAAGGCTATTTAAATAATATTCTTTTTTCAAGTTTTCATTGTGGACTTTGAACATTTTTAGCTGCCAATTAAGGTTTTATGGTACTAGCTACATAGACACTCTTCATCTGTCGCTTTATGGATTCTTCTAATATTGTAGACTTAATTTCTGGTTCTGTCTAAAGATAGTAAGCGACCTGTAGAGAAGCTAAACGCTAAACAGCTCAAGAGTATGGTGGACAGGTAAAAAGTTAATATTGTAAGGGGATTGGTGAATGATGTAAAGGGAAGAGGGACAGGGGAGAGGGCGTGTAGTGATTATTTAGTGAAGACTTTGCCCTAATTATTCAAAGCTTAGAGCTGCCCGACTCAGCCATTACTAGAAACTTCCCCCACTCACCCTCACATACCTCCTAATACTTAGCAATCATTATTAACAAGTCTATCTCTATCTCTCTCACACACTCTCTCTGACTAAAATTCAACTACTCGACACTTTGCACACTTGTGAAATTCCTCGATCAGCACACTCACAGTCTAAACTTCTTTCTGAATACTGGATGAGGTTGTGGTGGTGATTCAAGGCTGAATAAATGTTTACTAAGTTCACTGCCATTTTTTATTGTAAAGTCAATGTTCGACTGGCTTCTAGGTCTCTTTCAGTTCAATGATTACAATCAGAAGATAACTTTTGTTGCTTATTTGGCGCTTGGGCTCAGATTAGCCATGTGAGTTAAGGTGTTAGACTTAATCTCTCACGGTAAACCTAGATTCATGAGTTTGATCTCACCTGAGCAACACGGATTAATTTAGTGATAAACAAATTAAATAAAATCCTTAGTCCCACCCTGACTGGAAAAGGGTGCTTTTCCTTTAGATAACCCATACCAATTAGCCATAGTAGCACAAAGTGTATGTTAATAAATAACATTTTAATATTTCTTTATTTGGCATCTCGGTTACCAACATTTTACATAATTTCTTACAGTTCCCAACCATGTTTCTCGTATTATAGATCTACAACTTCCACAAATCCTCCAGTCCAAGAAGCAACCATTGCCTGGGTATACTTCTTTTTCTACTTCCTATTAGCATCTTTCTGATAATTTTGCTAGATTCTTCTTGACAACCACCACAGTATGACCTTTTTGATAGGACAGATCATGTCAGATTCGCCTTACAATTTCATTATTTTATCATTGCTTCTAATGTACCAAATGCTTCTTGACAACTGCAATACTTTTTGCAATCGTCTTGTTTTCAAGACTCTATGAGTTATATCTGAGGGAAAAAATGATATTTTGGCTGGAATTTCATGGGAATAAAGTCATTTTTCATTACAAGCCTTTGAAATCTCCGAGGAAACGAATATGAACTCCATTATCAGAAAAATGCATGTAATTCGTACGTAGGTGATACAAAAAAAAAAGGAGGAAGTTATATCTGAGATAACAAAGGGCCTGTTTACGGAAAAGCAATGGATTTCTGCGATGGGGGGGGGGAGGCGGCGGAGGAGGAATTAAAATACTTGTAAAACTATGCGGCCTGAGGGACAGGAAATGTATTCGAGGTTAAATTAAATATACCCTGGAGGAGGTTTCTGGGCCCATATCAAGAATTCCACCCTTATCACGTTGGTACGAGACCGGAAGTAATAGCCTCACAGCCTCTCATAAATATCTGCAGGAAATAATGGAAGAACTGGGCACAGGTCAGCCACTCAAGGCTGTAGCGTGCAGTGTTGATGCTTTCAAAAAAAACAGACAGTAAGGGATCCAGCCTCCAAAATATTAACCCGATCAAGAGACATCAACATTATTTTAAGTTATTAATAATGATCAATTTTGTTAATTATGACTTTGTTCTATTTTTCTCAAAGTTTAAAAATTTTACTCTCCTCATATTCTATAAAAGAGGGGGGGGGGGTAAAGAAGATCTCACATAAAGCAAGGACTTCCTATAATATAAGACAACGTCTCTTTATATCTTTGCCAATTCCAAGAAAAGAAAAAGCCACTAAATATAATCTAGATCATTAAAACTCTATTATAGTTTAGCAAAAATAATGGTTTTCTTCCTATAAACTAACAACAAAATTTATATTTAATGATGTAATTTATACGCAAAAGGGAATAATTTCAGAAACCATATCCACAGTAATATTGTTATAAAAGCAGGTACCTACTGTTTACTTTTTTCCTAATACGTTACATTGCTTACTCAATTTAATCCATTAACTTGCGATGGTCAGAGGGTAAAGTACAGACATTTTTCGATGATGAAAATTCTAGAAAAAATGTGTACAAAATTATTCCAATTTAATTACTAGTAGTTCCTGATTTAGGCTTTACATTTGTCAAGAATGACGTGGGACTTTTACGTTTATTGCTAAGGTTTTGGTTTACCGACCAACCCTTATATATTGTGCTTACTTTCTTTAAAACGCAGGAGCTACGTTGCAGATTAGCGGAAAATAGGGTTGAAAGTGATGATCCGATGAAGTGGTGGACACCGGCTTAAAATAAAACCGAGTAATTAAGTATTATAAACAGAATAATTAATATGAGAGGACTAGGCAAAGGGATACATTATTGTTATTATTAATAGGCTGCTTAGCATATCATTTTGATTAACGAGGTATTTCGTACTCTGCAGCTTTTTATGGGTATTAATTTTTGCCCCGGAGGCTCGGCTCCGGAGCCGTGTTGAATATGTATTAACTTTTTATTGCTTTAGTCTGATTGTTTCGGGAGAATGGATCGAGGGAGGGCACAAGATTCTATCTACATTCCTCATCCTTTCAACAGTTGATTTTTCATTGAAACATAGTGGAACAGAGGGTAAGGGGCGGAGAAAGTGCGGGAAGACAAGCTGTCTGCTACTGTGCGCAGTTGGGCGATACTATCAGCTGACCGCTCTCCGAGAAATAGGCCCCACTTCCTACTGGATCTCTTATCCTTCATTCGTCTGTAACTTGTATTGTCTGATCGCTATCCCAACAACCATCTACACCTCCGACATTTTGTTACGCTGATTAAGCCAATTTTGCTTTCCCTAGACCATCTCTGCTCTTTCCGACTCATTAAAATTTGAACAGCTCTTCGATATAATTGCGGATGCTTTTTCGTTCATGTCTATCAAGATACTAGAATACTCAGGCCAAGCCCGGTCGTAACCGAGCAAACGGTTTAGAGTCAAATAAATGCTAAAGTGAAATTTCCGAAGGAGTTTATGTAGATTCCGTAGTGAGATGGTTTGAACAAGGACCAAATGAAACAGGTAATGGACTCGCTGCGAAAAACGTTAATGCTAACGAGTTTCCGAGGACGTAAGTATTTTCTTCATTCACATACCCTTTGCTGCTAATTCATGATCAATGGAATTGATTTTATAGTCAAACAAAGACCAGAAGATACAATTCGATACACCTGCAGGAAAACTGATCAGTATGCGTTTGTGCAAACCTGGAAGAGCATGTTTTATTTTTTATTAAACAAAACAAAATGGCAAACCTTCTTCAACGAGTAACTTTCAATTCACGCTATTATTTCTTATATGCTCCGTTTACCATTCTGGTCACTGTCTAAAATACTGTCTTCACATCCCCAATATTTTTCAGTAGGTTTATAAATTTGTCATTACTTACACATATCGTTAGGGGCCAGTTTGCAAACAAATGTGAAATTTCGCATGAACATGAATTGTTATCAAGAAGCTTCAGAGCAAGTTCATCCGTAGTTCCAAGAACAATCAGGACATCCAAGGCAAATGAGTTTTGGTTTGCAAGGTTTTATAAAATAAATAAGTTCGTTTAAAAATGCATACACGAATAAAGCAGTATTAGACTGGCATTTAGTTTTGAAGCTCGATTATTACTGAGATTATGATGAAAACTTCTCAAACTTTAGCAGACAGTTTCTATGTATGGTCTAGCTTTCGGGGGGAAAATCCCAATCGGCGTTGATAGCATTTCTTTTTAATTCAGCAAGGAGTCTCGGAATGCAACTTGCATTTCGTCGATAAGATACTGCTTTGAAGTTGTGCTTTAAAAATTAAGGAAGTAAAATGTTCCAAGAGGGATAATTGCAGAGATGGTGGACCGGTATCTATATAGAGGAGAGTGTGTGGCATCTTTATCGGCAGACTACCGTGCGGGTGGAGATGGTATCAGCTAATGCCTCGCTAGAAATACCCTGCATCTGCCGCTCAATACAGTAGCCTTCTTCATAAAAATTATCTCTTCAAAGAGAATGTAACCGAGATTTAATATGACCTCCCGCTAGATAATATATACAAGGCCTCGGATTTGATAAACAGTTCCCGGGTGAGCGTGGAGATGACGAACGCTTGGTAGTGGAACTCGAATGGTTTCCAAACCAGGACTCGTTCTTGGCCATTTTTAGCAGATTTCCCTTGAGGGAAATCAGCTATTGAGGTCGTACTCATGACGAAAACTTTCTTCAAATGTCCATCGACCCTACCCAGGAGATGGCGAAAATGAGGTCCGTTCAAAATTTGATATATATATATATATATATATATATATATATATATTTGTCTGTTATCGCTCTAGCGGCCGCAATTTATGTTTGATCGTTACCGAGATATTTGCATTTTCCAGTTTTCAGCCTTCAGCAAACCCCCACTTCTACTCATGTCACATAAACAATACTCTGTTATGTAATAAATCCCACTATTAAAGCCTTATAGCTTAAAAACCATACATTGTATTCCAGAGACCTTTATTATACGAGATATATGCAAATATGTTCTTGTAACCCTCTTGGACAACTAAAATGATGTAGAACCATTTTGTTAAACTAGTGATTTAACATGATCGTTTGATCAACTGAAATAATTGAAAACCTTATAGAACGATTTCATATTGCTATTGGACAATCACTTGCCACAAGAATAACTAAGAGCTATATCTGTGAGAGCCGAGTCTATTTTGTGGGTTTGTTAATTTGAAAAAAAATAATAGGGGGTATTCGTAAATGTTAACACTTAACTGGCGAAAATATTCCGGTGGTTTAACTTCTATAATATAAAAATAATAATAATATTCAATTATTCAGGGATTGATAGTCCATCTTACTTCCAATCAGAAATTCGCATTCCATTTGACTTGAAGCTATATAACACGAACCGTTTTTATGGTAAATAACAGACATCTTTAAAATTGAAAGAATGAGAAAATGAAACCCGTTACTTTGTTCCCTCCAGTTTACAATTAGTTTTTCTTTTTGTAACACGCCTTCCTGAAAGTTGGATGCCAGAGAAAACTGTAAGTCGTAAAGCAAACTGTAAAAAGCAAGCCATCTAATAGGGACAAGTCACAAGTTACATTTTTATGGAGAACGCTGTTGGCGAGGAACACAAAAATCTTGTGACTTCTGTTAAGTTAAAGAGCCCATTCCTTTTTCTCGTCTTCACTTTAAAACCGAAAAGGAAAGTTTTTACGATTCTTGTTCTCTAAATTGGAGAAAAAAAATGTTCACTCCGACTTATATAGAGTGAGTAATAAAGGCTTTTAAAACTGAAACAGAAGTGCACTTATTTAAACAGAAGTGTAATAAAAGCAGTTTATAACAAGTCTCTCTTCAACTCCAAAAAAGTATTTCAGAGCAGAATTGATATCTTGTTTTGTTATATTTATGGGTTACTTCAGTCTCCTCATTTTACACGTTTAATTTAGATTTTAGATATTAGACTACTGATTTATTTTGAGCCATGGTTTAAACTAGTTTTACATATGTCCCAGAATCCTTTGAGATACTGTTAACTTCCAATACTTAAAATAACACTTCGCATTCACATTTTATTCATAGTGACTAAATTTGAATATATTTCCAGAATTTTCAGAAATTAAGCATCTAAAAAGTGCTCTTATTTATTTCAAGTTGGTGAGGAAAATAATTTTTATTTGTTAATACATTTTACTATTCATAAAATTGCCATTTTGTCTCCTGGAAATTCCGATGTATTATTTTGAGACATTGATCCATCTCTTCTTTCCAAATACAAATGTTGGAGGAACCAACTTAGTGAAAGGTTGTCTCTGCCTGGCTGAATTTATTCTCTAGTATGGTCATGTAGAAAGACGGAGGAAATACATAAAACAAGTTTCAATCCTAAGCATGCTAAAATACCAAGTGATTTAAAAGAAGTTTCATTTTGATTTAATAATAGTAAAAAAATAATATATTTCTGAACTAAATATATAACGCAGAACAATTGAACTATAATAGAATAAACAATAAAAGAGGCCTAGAAATAAATTCCTACCTTGAAATAAATATATATAACACTGAAAGGAAGGTCGTACAAGAAAAAAACTTTGTTCATCTTTTTCATCTAAAAAGATAAAATCCATCTCGGCTAAGGATAAAACATTCAAAACAATGTCGGGGGTGAATACGTGAAAAGCAGGGTTGGATCCTCATATTACTGCCTCCTATCTATGATTCAACGACTCCGAGTATGTCGAAATCTTTCATCTTTCTTTTTATTTTTTATTCCGGTTTTTTTTTGTATCTTGTTTCGGTTTCGCGAGGGCTTTACTGATAAAATTATGATAGCAAAAACAGTTCCCAATCAAGCAAGCCAAGCAGTGCCATTCAAATCGGAATAAAGGTTTGCTGTTATTTGTGTAGTTCTATGGACTCTAGCTCTTGTAGCTCTATGTTTTCAAACAAGTAACACATAATTATAATTGTTTATTTATTCCTAACTCTACAAAGGCTCAATGTTATAATTTAAAATTATTTTTAATCTTCGGCAACCTACATAACGAGTTTATTCATGATAATATCCTTCTGATATTCAGTCATTTAGGTGCTATGTATGGAAAATAGTTTAAAACTCGGAAGTTCACTATATAACCCAAATAGAAATTATAATATTTTTAAATATCTAACAAAACTGCATAACTTATTTTGGCAAAATAGTTTTTCAGTTTTCGAAAGTAATTATTTAATATAAACGAATTATGGGAAGATGTAGATTAGTACAAACTACCTATACTCTATTAATATTAATAATTAGTAATTCATATAAAACTATGAGTAGCTTTGTTATAACGTAATATACATTATATACTTTTTCATGAAATTTCTAATATGATTTTTGTAGTAAATGTATGATAATTATTTTAAGAACGAACGGGTTCATTAAAACAATAGTGGATTTTTAAAAAAAATTAAACCTGAATGGCTGATATAATTTGGCGGACAAACCCCAGGTACTATTTGCTTAGTAGTTTAATTTTAAAATAAATAAATAAAAGCGGTAATTTATAATATGATTTTAGCGAAGAAGCTTTAGCAAGCTTTCTGGTACCATCCATAATATAAAACATCATGAGTATAACCTAATAGGGAAATCTGTTAGTATATTAAACTGACCCTTTGTATTTAATATCTTTGATCTTGTTTTATGTAATGTAATTCTCGGTTTACGGCTTCAGAAATAAAAGGTATCTAGAATGGTAGAATTAGGAAATTCAAAATTGATGCGGCATGTAGCAGGATCTTATGTTTGGCCAAATTCCTTTACAATATAAAGTGGTTCTTTGATCTAACGCATTTAGGATTTGGTATGCATAAAATGTTTAAGTGCTTGCGCCAGATGGGCGGGAGTGAAGAGACATTTCTACAGGAGCTGTGCCGAAAGTAAAAGATAGTGAGGATGGGGTGCTAAAGAGAACACCACCTCCGTTTTTCCACTCGACTTACCCCCTGGGGGACAGTGGAAGGGGTAAGCCGCTTTGTCAACAGGCCCGATAATAGCTTGGGATTGGGGGGGGGATGGGGTCCTCTTAACCCCCCCCCCACCCCCTCCTCTTCCAAGTCCGCCAGTGCCATGATAATTACGACGGTGGCCACCAATTTGCTCTGACAATACGGCTCTCCTTTCAGATCCATCAGGCAGTGGCCCTGTATAAAACATGTAGAGAGGGGGGGGGGCGGTCTTCACCACATGGTTTTTGGCGGGAAGGGCCCCCCCATCTCCGACAGTCATCTTATCTGGCACAGCCTTCTCGAGTGGCGCTCCTTCAGCCCCCAAAGCCTCCTTTCTCTCACTCTTCCTCTCATCAAGTATTTAAAAATGATGCGAAAATAAATGACATTTTTTATATGGCGTCACTTGAAAAATGTCCTCTCTCTAGAAGCGAATCCTCAGTGGGGTGAATACATTTCGCGAACAATGCTGTCATTTTTTTTATTTATACAAGGTATCAGTAAGAAAGTCATTTAATTCAAACCATTTCTGAAATGCTTACATTTTCTCCATAGATTCAGTGAAAAAAAAAAAAAAAAAAAAAAAAAAAAAACTTGAGTTTTTGTAACATACAGAACGAAAGCTTCACTAAAATAATTCGAAGGACATTACAGAATACAAATTTACAATCTAATGGATTGGCCTCGAACAAAATTTTACAAAGAGTCTTTCAGGTTTGCTGTGTGGTAAATATATTACTACCCAGGTGCACTCCGTCTTAATAAACGTATTGTAAAGGAAAACAGGCTTTTGGGGTTCATCCAGATTCATAAAGAACCTTAAGACCAAATAATTAAGATAGTAAAAAGGAGATAATTTCAGAAAATTGCTTTGAAAAAGGACGAAATAAAATTCTAAATGATAACACGTATCAAGTAGTGCTAACAAAATTTGGCAATGTTGTCTTTACTACAGCTTTACAATTTAATAAAAAATCTAAAGAAGATTATTTTCTTAGATTTATCACAGTCATTATTATCTAAATTGACACAAACAAATCTGGCGTACGTATTAATTAAAAAAAAATGTATATCAATAAAATATTTCCAGTGCAGAGATCATACAGTTCATATATTCCATCATATTTGTCCGCTCATTCCAACTATTCAGTCAGAAGAACTCTGGCATTCCTCTTTCATTAGATTCAGCCCGTAACTACTAAATTTAGTCCTATCTCCAGAGTGCAGGGGCTTAATTTCAAACAAACTTGACTTCCCCTTCGTCCTCACCACATTTTACGAAAGTAATAAAGAATGCTTCGTTATTAAGGGTTGAAATTTCTTTGTTGCTCGAAATGCCCCACAACGGTCCATATCTCGTCGGACTGTCCCCTCACTAATATCCACCAGCAAAGCCCCCGGCATTCCTCCACTCGGAAGCCACTCATTTAAGAAAAAAATGTAATTATTTAAAAAAAAAAAGCCTATAATTAAAAGAGCCATTAGTGGGACCAGAGTCTCATGCCCCTTAATTCTTGGGGTTTTCAAATTTTTCCCTCGATCCTTCTGGATATCCCACGCCCTTACTGGGAAGGACGTCTTCCCCCCACATCAAATTTGAATTCGTGGATTTAAAATAATGAAAATTCTTCCTACGATGCGTTACACACTTTTTTAGCTTCTTGGAAGGGTATCTTTCCTCAATATTTTTATTTTACTAAGGAAATAACTAAATTTCTAAAAATAACAATAACTTAATTAACTGTTATTGAGAATCACACAAAAATCCATGATTTTTTACGTACATCAACATCTTAACAAAAAAATGGGGGGGGGGGGAGTACAATGGATTTCTTGATAAAATCATGAAAACTTTATACTACTCAACTACATTTACAAATCACATGGAAATGATGTTAAAAGATATATAATTAATCTAAATACTCCAGACTGGGTAAAAGAAAAAGGCATCCCTTGTAGCGTGCAGCATATTATTATTATTATTCATTAAAGGAAATTTGTTAAAATGATTATTTCGTCAACTATTGACGTTTATTTAGAATACCCCTTCTTTTTGGAGGCTTATTTTAGAGAAAATTAAGAGGTCCTTAATTTTCTTATTTTACAAAGAGGCCTGCATTTTATGCTAACGCCCATTATATGCTACTAAGGCTAATCGAGATTGATAATATACAGGTTACATTTCTTCTAGACAGGGTTGGGATTAAATTAAACCAGGAACTAAATAAAGTCCTGTTTCTTAGGTTGGGAATGGAACCCGACTCAAGGTTTACCCGAGTATATTAAGAGTTATGAAATTATTTACCAAAGAGGTTTTATTATTCGAGTGAATCTATTATTGAAACTATACAGTACATAGGGCAATAAAGGTGTTGGGAATGTTCCAGATCGTTGCTTCTGCAGTGGCAATATATTCTCAAGATCCCAAATTCACAAATCAAACTCTGAAGAGAATGGGCCTACTGCAGACGGTTTCTACGACTCCGAGACATGACTTTAACGACCCATTGCGCACGGCGGTAGCCTATCAGACGCCTAGCTCGTCTCCCGGCTACTGTATTCCCGGAGGCAAAGCCTACAGTACACAAATCAGCTTAGAGTCCGACTGAACATTGTTGGTCGAATGGGTCTTGAGAGACCCGACACCCAATTGGCCAGCCGTTTAAGTGTCTGAGCTAAGGTTGTAAGTGCTCCCGCACCTCCGAGGGGCATAAATCTGCGAACCTATAATTTACTCCTCCGTGATATACTGCTCATAGGCCTTGGTACTTCTGGCTCTTTAAGGCACCTCCAGTCGGCCGACGTACCATTGTGATGTGGAGTCGCACAAGGAGTACTCTCTCACTATATATTTTTTTTTTTTTTTGGAAGGGGGCTTCTTTATGAGGGTCTACGTACTTATGAGGTGGCAGTAAACAGTATAATTTAGAGTACAAAGTGTACGATTTATTAGGCTTAAAAGAGAGGTAGAATACAGTGTCGCAAATTTAACAAACTAGACGTATTCTACAAAACCTTTTGTGTAATAGGAAAAAAAGTACGTCACGCAGGCGCTGCGTAAACCAAGCAGATTTCCTTTGTTCTGGAATAAAGTGCTTATTTCAATAGAAATTAATATTTCCAATTCTCAACTATTCCCCCTCCTCCAAGCCCGATTTCAACCATTACCTATTATAGTCTCTAGTTTCCATGAAACGGTTAAATATCGAGTGTGGTGATGATCAAATAAAAATAGTTTAGAACGTGATATCTTAAATGATGAAGTCACGCCGAAACTATTTACATTTGGCTCAAGGTTCAATGAAAACTATTATTTAAATTATTATTATTTATTAACGTCCACTTTTTGAAACTAAGGCTAATTGGGAAGGGTTATCTACAGGTTACCACCCTTTTCTAGCCAGGGTGGAACTCAGGATTTTATTTAATGAATTCCGTCACTAAATAAATCCCTATTGCCCAGGCGGGAATTGAACATCCAACTCTAGGTTTACCATGTGAGACTAAGACTAACGATTTAACTCACATGGCTAACCTGAGCTCCTAATGGAAACTATATTTGGTATTTAAGTTTCGACTAAAGACGTTCATGATATAACAGCTTATTGTTAACACGGCCCGAGTAAGGGTGGGAGTTTACTGAAGGATGAAAGCTAAAAAAAAATTGAAATATCTTGGTTAATATAAATATCTCGATACAGGAAACGTTTGTATATCAACATTTATAGAAAATTAAATTTTCAATAAGATTGGTTCTATTCAATTTTTCGAATCGACGTATAATAAGGGAGGTATGTCGAATTTTCTAAAGTCCCACCTCTTAATCCACTCTCCCACTGATTAACGAACTTGATCTTTAGTTTTACATAAATCGTTTAGATAACGAATTTGGTAACTATAATACAAAAATTACAACCGTTCGAGCGTAAAAAAAAGAAGGGAAATCTGGTGAAATGGGACCAATGGTTGATACATGGAGGACTGTGATCGGTGCCCGAGCAAAGCCACTACGATTAATTCTGTAAATATATATTGAAATCCCTCTGTCTGTTAATAAACACGGGCTAATCCAATGAATATCTAAATAGTTTAGATAAAATTCTAAACATTAAATTTAGTAGGGCTGTGTTTCCCTGAAGTCATTTATGTTTTATGTTATTTTCAGATTCCATGAAGTACTTTGGAATACATTTACAATTCACTTGACAACAATTTACAACTAATCAACTTGATAAACACTCCTCAATTATTCAAGAATTACATCTGAATGTAATGTCTCCTCAGGAAGGAGTTTCTAAGGCAGTCAGGAGAATACATTATTACTGTATTCACCCCTATCAAGATGAATTAATTACAATTCTAATCAAGGGCTGAGTTAAATTTTAAGCCTTATAAAAGGTATTTGTTTATTTAATATTAGATCATTTGTGAAATTCTTTACCCCATTAAATTACAAAATATTTCCTTGAGAAATAGCTGCGGTTTCTGTACGAAGATACTTTATAATTGTTATTAATGATACTGCGGATGTGGTCTACGAATAAATGATGTCATATAATTTTGTGCAAATAAATAAAAGAAATATTTAACTTAAAACTATTTGTGGTAATGTATATTGTATATTCAAAAGTTTTTAAATAAGTTATGTTACGTTTATGGCAATATGTATGTATCATATAAAAATATATATTATCAGAAAGATTTAGAATTTAAATTATAGCATCAACTACATTATTAATTAATTTATCAGCTTAGAAATAAGGATCATCTAGAAACTAGATTATTTATTGTTATTAGAAGAAATGTATTTATTTATTTTTTAAATGTTATGTGTTATTTAGTCAGGAATTTATGAAAAGTAGAATTATAAAAGTTGAAAACAATTTAAAATTTTAGATTACACTTATATTGACTTCCTCTGCGAATGATTTGCTCTAGTTGTGATTCGTGAGGAAAATAGTCATAAATTTCAAGAACATATTACACTTGCATTAATAAATCTTGTGTTCATTTTGCTAATTCCCAATGTTAAAAATAATAAATAAATATATAGAGTAAGTCAAATATGTTTTTGGTTTGCTTTAACAAAACTATACAAATAATACGGCAGTCATAATTAATTTCCTATGTGCTATTACACAGCACGTTTAAAAAATACTTTGGATGTAAAATATTTTGAATCCGAAAGAAACCTAAAGATCATCCAACTCCCTAATGTGAGTTTTATCAGATTTTCCTTAATGGGATCAGCTATTGGGGTTTTACTCAGCGAATCAGTAGGACGCGATTTTTGAAATATTTCTTCAAGCGACCATCGATCTTACCTAGTAAAAGACGAAAATGAGGTCCGTTCACCCCCACTTTATATATATCTGTTCCCGCTCTAGCGGTCGCAATTTTTCTCTCATCTTTACTAAACTCGATATTTAAACGTTTTATGTAAAAATGAAGATCAAGTTCGTTAACGGCTGAAATTGGACAGGGGGACAGGTGGGGTTTAGAGGGAAAAATTTAAATAATTGGAAATATTTCTGTTATTATTCGTAGGGTCGGAAGATTGTATAAAACCGATCTTGTCATAAATGTAATTGCCTATAAATGTTGTTATTTACATATTTTCTCTAATATGAATATTAACCGAGATATTAGGAATTTTTAGTTTTCAGCCCTCTCACATTATCAATAAGCTGTTATAGCATTACGCAGCCCCTGCGTGACGAACTTTTTAATTATTATATTAATTTTGTTAATCTTTGAAATACTGTATATAAGTTTCATTTTTAATATGAATTAATATATGGTTGACATGCTTCATTATTATTTTATTCAAAATTATTTTTTGATGGATTACTGCTACAAACATATTTTGTTTTATCTAATACTTAACACGTTGTGACAGCATTTACCTTGTTTTTAAACAATTTAAGCTTTCTGAGTACGTGAATAGGAGTTTGAGTTCTAAGACTTGCTATGAAAGTTTCTTTGGCATTCGACACATATAACTGGAAACGGTCGGAAAATAGAGATGGTCTCTGCAGACATTAGTTTCGGTCGGCCGGGCGGCCAAAAGATGGCCACATTTCGTCCGAATTGGCCTGGAGCGGAATTGTATTAGAACGGGGAGGTCGGTAAGCCACAAGCCTCCAAATCCACAAGCCGGACACTGACTGATCAGCCCAGGTACCGGGCAACGGTTATTGATGTAGCTCTGGCAGTTAGGCCTCTCCATTGGCCCTCCTTGAAACGGCCTATTTACATAATATTATATTAGGATTGTGGTGATGGTAGAAGGCCATCTGTCTGCGCCACGGCCCCGTGCCTTCGTCTGCCCAGGCCATCCGTCTTCATTTGGCTCTCCTATCAGTCATTTATAGGGGCCTAACCCCTTGGGGTCCTAATCATACCATACACCCATAACCCACCAGGCTCACACACTCTCTCTCTCTCTCACACACACACACACACACACACACACACACACACACACAAGCACATCTAACTTCAACCCCCCCCCCCTTTTTTTTATTATTATTTAATTCTAACCCAATACTCTATAATACTCCTTTCTTTTTTATATGGATTTCAACTCCGCTGATTCGAGGTTTGAGGGAGAAAAAGAAACTTTAATACACATCTGCCTCTCTCTCATTTTTTTTTTTGTTCTAGCCATTCATCACCATTCTTCATCGACGGCTCTTGATTATGGGTTTATATACTGGAATTCATCAAAGGGGTTAACCCCGACGTATCCTTCACTCATTTAAAAAAAAAAAAATCTGCCAATTATGAAGAAATGCGTAAAGAACAAAATTTTTGAAATATGTACTTTAAAGGCAAAATGTGCGCAATGTTGACTATTCCTTACGGCATTTAATTTTTTTTCGCCTTTTGAGAATTTAGCCAGTATCTACATTAATAAGTCGACAGTCCTGTTAAGACTATTTGAATTATGTATCTGCGGGCCATCATGTGTACATGTCACCAATAACTAAACTTAGTAGTGGGTTTGATTCCCCATTGGGTTAAATTCCTAAATAAATTGTAATTTATTTACTGATTAAGTCAATAAATAAAATGCTCAGTCAAGCTGTTGCTGTAAAATGTGTTATTAACCCGTTACAATAAAGTGGATGTTAATAAATGAGATCATTTTTTTTTTTTTTTTTTTTTTTTTTAAATTCATTATTACTCTCTAACTCTGATGAAATTACACAAATAGCTTATGATGAGCGACAGAAATAAATAAATCTCATACCAATCGTGAATTTGAATATATATGCTAAGTTTACATAAAAAGTAAATTTAATTACAAATGCTTTATAATGGCAATTATTTTATATGAACACACTATAAAATGGACTACCATAATCGAACACTTGTTAAACCCTTTTCCTCTTCATATGAAGATGAGGCAGCAATTAAACACACTTTTCCAAATCTTACCAACCACGTGACTACTTTCATAAATGGCTGCCAATTTTAATGAATTCTACAAGCACATTAGATAACATACGTCTGTCATGCCATCTGCAAGAAATATCCAAACATCTGGGAGCTGTCATCACTTTAACAGATTTTACTATCTCGATCTTGATGTATTTTTTACCGTCCCTCCAATGTCATGGATTCTTTTCATCTAGTCAAAATAGGTATTTTTTTTTTTTAGGATTATTGAAGTCACAAGGTCGTACGTGAATGAAACTTATATTTGAGGGGCTCTGGTTAATGCGTTGGTCTTATATGTTTCGGTTAACGAATTATAGGTCGTATTCTCACATTGAGAAAGTTTTCAGGGCATGCTTTTTGAATATTTCCTTTGCCATCCCACTCTTTAATGGTGATCCTTAGAGAGGAAACATAACCTGTAAAGTTAATCCAATCAAATAGTTTCAATAGCATTGAGTGGGTTTTAATTTTCATTAAATAAACTGTAACCTTAAAAATAAAATAAAATATTAGCCTTCTATACTTAATATTTAATTAAATAATGAAAATAATAGTCACTAAATAAAATATGACTGCAAAATTCGTAAGATATTGAAGAAATTGAGAATTATCAGGTTATTGTAATATATGCAAAACATGGAGGCATTTTGTTTTATTTTTTTTAAATAAGTCTTCTTGGGGGTTATGAGGAGAGCCTGAATTTAAAAATAGCGATATTTCGTTTCCTATTGGTTTTTCGGCAAATATGAACATAACAAAAGTTGTTTATTTTGTTATTTAGAGTAACTTTTGTTATATACACTTTCTTCGTATACTGATTTATAAACGAGATATACGCTAAAACCTATAGCGGAAGTGAACAATTTTATTTGGGACAAAAGACCCAACCGAAATAAATAAAACTCGGTTGTGTATTAGCACTAACGCTTTCATTATAATAATCATTACAAGTAAGATATAGAAGAAATTGAGAATTATCAGGTTATTGTAATATATGCAAATCATAGAGGCATTTTGTTTTATTTTTTTAAAATAAGTCTTCCTGACTTATTTAATGACACTTTCACAATCAAAATTTGTAAATTATGCCATTGTGATTTCTTAATCAGTTTTTATTTTGCACACCCTCAGTTCCAAACTTGCCAAATAAATGTAAAAAAAAATGTCTAATCTTGTGAACAATCGATACAATAGTTAAGCAAAGAGAGATAGATGCCCCAGAGAAGCAGAGCTGGGTATTTCGTCGTCAGCCGTCTCAACAAAGGCACAGGCCATATGTATAGGATCAATTTCCTTTTTGATGGCTCCCTTTTGTTCAATGTTATGCAATCTTATAACTTCACTGATTGATTGTATATCGATTTTAAAAGATCGACTGAAACGAATGGTCTAGGCCGTGCAGCTTCAATCGAATTCCTTCAGAGCAATTGAATTGTTTTTGTACTGGGCGCTTACAAAAGCTTCATATTGAATACTGATAGGACAAAGCCCTCCATATCTTAGAGAAAGGGAGGTAAAAGGTCAAAACTAGAAGTGATTTTCTAAAAATAGAAACACTGAAGTTCAGGTTAGGATTTATGATGTTCTTCGAAAAGTACAACTTAAATGATTTCTTATTTGGCATTATTAATAATTAATAGTCTCTTTAAATTGAAAATAATTTTACCATCTTTTGAAACTCCCTTAAAAATGCGACGGGTAAGTTCTGCTTGTGAGTTCCTTTAAAAAAGCTGTTGAAGTGTCTGTACAGATAATGGATTTTAGTGACGGCCTCATTAAATAAACTCCTTGGGCCCACCCTGGCTAGAAAAGGGTGGTTAATCTGTAGATAACCCGTTCCGACTAACCATAGTAGCATAAAATGGACGTAAATTATAATAAAAAAGCAGATAAGGATTCAGCTCGTATTAGTGTAACACAATTGCTACCGCTAGAGTGCGAACAGATGCTGTAGATATATTTTCAAATGTAAGCTGTTATTTTTTTTTTAAAGTATAAAGGATTTCTTTTCGAGTGAACGGGTATAATAGATTAATTTCCTTAAATATTAAGTACATACTCAAGCTATCTATCAGAAATGACACTATAGATAGAAATAGCAACTGCTACGTCATTAATAAAATTATCCGCCTTAGATTATGCATTCCCAGTGAACAAAGTGATGCCGTATAAAAATTGATAAAACTCAGGAGACATTTTACGACCTAAGCGGTCTTGTCAACAGATAGAAACAATGGAGACTGCTTATGTCCACTTTAAGACTTATCTCAGGAAGGAGGTTCATACATAATTCAGTAATCAGTCCTACAAGCTCATTAACAACTGTCTGGGTAAAGGAGTCTGTTCGACTAGAAATCCCAGTGGACAATAGATTATGGAGGACTTAATAGGAAAAGGTCCATGCGTGTGTATTCATGAGTTGCAACTAACCTCTTTTTGTTAAGTAAGAATTTTTATAAATCTATATCTGGATCCATTATTGGAACGAAAGAGTCCAATCGAAGACTTATTTCCCTTTCCGAATGTAGAAAAAGGAAAATGAGATGAGAGAAAAGGTTAATTTATATTTAAGTTATCTTGTCCTCTTCGTGACACTTTGTCTAATTGTTCCCGGCTATCTCCAGTTTCGAAACTTATTCTCTGTGATTCGAAGGAGTTTATTCCCAAACTACCAGGTTCTACAGTCCTTGATGGACCCTCACTGCTGGCATAGAGTATTCAGATTTATTTCATTGTGGTCTCTTAGTCTTTTTCCAAACGTTTCTTTAATCCAAATTCAGGTTCAATTGAAGTTTTGTGAGTAATACAACGTACTGATGGACTTTGTTCGTAGTAGGAAAAGTAGGGAAAAATCATGGAAAGAAATGCTCTAAAAGAAGATTCTGAAAGCATTTTCAATTTTTGGTTTCAAGTTTTCTACGCGGAGGTTCAAAATTTTGATGCAGAACTTAATACTGTAAATATCCGTAATTCCGTTGAACAAACCATAAGTCGTTACGAGATCGTAACTTTATATTCAGAATAAGGTCTATATATAAAGTTTTTCATGGGTCAAACATTCAGTGGGCTCCCCTCTACAGAAAAATGGTGTAAGAGTTAACTAGAAATGACACCTTATATTCCACTAAAATGTCTTTTATTGGAGATTACTTGAGTCCTATTATCAGTCCACCTTAGCTCGACTAGTGGAGATTACAGGTCTTCAACATTTAGTGATATATCTTCACAAGTTACGGGAGCCAATTGCCTCGATATCACTTACACGATTAAGCAGGTTATATGGTTTTCATATACAGTCCGGACTAAAAATTTGGTAACAAGCTGAGATAATAGGGAACAGATTTTTCTAACAGCTGTATAACAAGGATGGAGAAGTAGAAGGAAGGGTGCGAGAGGACATAAAACGAACATTGTCTGGAGACAATAAAAGACAATTTTAAAGACTCTCAAGAGATTTATAATAAAAGTGACGTGAAGGGGGATGGGGTCTGGAAGGTTCGGAAACTGCTTAGTAAGCCGGGCCCGGTAGGGAGACAATAAAATGGCCGTTTTGAATTTAGTTGCCGGCGGACACCTGGCCTCAAGAGTTGGACGTTTACTATGTAATCTTTCTTACATGTATACAATTAAGGTCGGGTCTGGGAAGGGTAAGAGGGTTAAGGTTTGTGAGGGGGGAGGGGGGTTGAACAGTCGATTACTTTTATGATGCCATAACTCCGCTCAGGGCAATAATTTATCACGTAAATATTTTAATGGTCGCCGGCCTACGGGCTGCGGGGAAATATGAATCATAACTATTACAAAATGAAAAATGGAATATCATCGTTTTTAATTATGCATTTGGCATACCAGACATCAATATAAATTTTAATATAACCCCCCCACCCTCCAACAACTCACCCCTAGTCACTCATTTAAAAAGAAAGACAAAGCCTTATATATTTTAAAACCGGCCATTAAAGAGCATGATTCCCATTGCGAGGTTCTTAGATTTCAGAATTATTAAACACCACGGATTTTATAATGGATCACTAGAACAGCTGTCACTAAAATAGAACATTCTTAAATATTTTACTAGCTTCCTTTTCAACTACTACAAAAAAAAAAAAATCCCACTCAATTTCTGAGGTATGATTACTTATTTAAATTATTTTCTTATTGACCAATTGAAATTTTAGTATTCCATAATTTTTGTTGGTATGGAATTATCAAACGAACACTGATTTCTTAAATCATACAATTTCCCTTAGTCTATTTTATTCATATGTGGAACACTCCCAAAGAATCTTCATGATTGAAGTTTTCAACCAATTTATCTCTTCCTTGAACACTCAATGCAGGATATTTAGATAATGCAGGATATTTAGACGTATGAAATAATTAAGAATTCATAAAGAAATTATTCCTTGCCAAAACTAAAGTCATAATTATATGAAGCTGAGTTGGTACGGGTATATAACGAAAAGAAAAGATTGAGCCTCTGAAACTAAATTGATTTACATTTTCTGAAACTAATTTAATATGAACAAACGACACAACGAGTTCTAACACTGAGGTGTAAGCTCCGTATCTGAACTAATAAGATTAATAATAATAGAATTAATATTACTTAGATATTCAAAAATAGTTCATTAATGGGTTAAGTTCAAAAAAACATTAATCAGTACATATCTTTTTTTCTAGTTTATTATTCACTAGGCGATTATATTATCATTTGAGTTGCTGGACAAAAGGAAGGAAACGTTGGGCTGAAACAAAATATCTTGAGCCAGAGGCCTGAATAATTCAATTATCACGGTTCTATTATTTGATTTTGTTAAATGTCCGTCGTATATTTCCATATATTCAGTTACAGCATTAATAAATACTTTATTGTGATATTTGTATCACGTAGCTGTTTCTTATATTTTGACGTTTTTGGCTGTTATTTTCGAATAATCTGAGATCTCTTCTGTATGAATTATGAAATGACCTGAAGAGAGAAATGTGTGTTATAATTATGTCTTCAACGCTGACTGTATCGTTCCCGAAAGCATTTTGAATCGCTATAGCCCAACGGAGGAAGACATTCATCAATAAACACCTCAAAATTACGACCATAAAAAAAAAAGGTAACTATGTATTTGTATAATATAATTGTGGGTGGGATAAGATATGTGCCGAGTTGAAAGGTCGTGGGCGTCCAGAAACACCCCCCGAGGACATAAGGCACCGGCCATATTGAAATAATTTAGCTGTCATGCTTCAACCGAGATGATTTAATAACATATTATTTTATTTGGTAGAGAAACGTGGCTGGCCGCCGTTCTATTGTGTCCTGGGCCGAGTACATAGCATCCTTGGGCCCTTCCCCCACCACCGCTCTCTGTCGGCCAAATATGTAATTAGGAAATGATGGTCTTTCAATCCTTGATAGTTATGATCCGGATTTTCCTTATACGGTGGAGAAAAGATGGCGGGTCGTAGAACAATCATTAAATAAACAACTATTACACTTGTTTTTTTTTCTCCCACTAGGTTTGGTTATCTGTATTCCCAACGAGGCATCTTCATATGAGAATCATATAAAATCTCTGAATGGAAGGTATCAATAGTTTCTTAGGATATTCCATTTTGTTTATGGTCTGTCAATAGGGCCTTAAACCATTTTCGATACCTTATTACACGTTTCATTTATATATGACCAATACTGACGGAGTTTTGAATTTTAGCAGCTTTACCTTTAAGAAGAATCAACTACTCATGATGAAAGTCCCTAGACGATTCAGGTCAATTGCATTATATTTTGACAGTACTATTTACAAACGCTGGAACTGTGTAGCTAGAGAGTGATGGAGGCTGCTGAAAAAATGTTAGCTAGTTGTAAAGAAGCATTGCCGTAGACGTTGGTCGATTCTGGATCAACATCGGAACTCAAATTTGTTGTTTGTTGAACGCTGATAAGCCGGATTCAGCGTGGTAACAACAAGGATTCTTCTTGTCAAGCGCAAGGACCAGGATACAACATAAGGGGGCGAAAATGTGATGATACCAAAAACATTTAATGTGGCTCTGCTCTTGATCTGTCGAGGACTTTTTTGTTTTAAGTAAATAAAGGTTGCATTTTAAGGTTTCTAGCAAGGAGAGCTTCAGACTCCGTAGAGCTGTCTTATTTGATTGAATATCGTAAGACAATAACTAACCGACTAAATAAACCATAGAACTAATAAACAACCTCTGAATCTATATCCTTTAACCTACTTGGACCCCAACACGACTAAATGAAATTTCCTTTTAATAATACTTCGTTAAAGGAAACGTTGAGGCATACGCAGGAGGGAAGAGGTTTAAGGAGAAGACTGTTTAGTAACAAGGAGAAAGAGGGGCGTAGCACTGAGTATAAAAATTATAGCCGACGATAGAAGTTGAAGGCAAGAGAAGGTAACAATTGGCCGTGTGGAAGCACGTACATCCGCACCACTTCTAGGAAGCCGGGCTGTACCTTTGGTTCGAACCCCCGTCTGGGCACTTCTTTACGCAACGCTATCCAGTCAAATGATGATTCTTTCAACTTGTAATACCAATAATTATATGTACAATATAAACTGCTCGGGGGGAACGTTCCACGAAAATATAGTTAGTCGTTTCCGTCATTTTTATTAAATTGCTCCGGCTGTCTCTGGTTTTCTACGAAAGTGTAAGGTCCGTGGCGTGATCGGTTTGTTCAAGGGGCTTTTAAAAATCGTTAACGACACAAATAATCACCGATAGTCGTGGACTCAAAGTGCACATTCGTAAGACGAAATACGCTCAGGAGGACCATAGTATGTTCAATTTTTGTATTCAAAGATTTGGTTTAATTGAAGAATATACCAACTTGGGAGGGGGATCTAGGGGGGAAAAAAACTAAATCGGCCTAATCCTAATTGGGTACCCTTATCGATAAACCACAGATTTTATCACTCTGGTTGCTTGCACCACTAATTTTAAACAAATTTCTCTATATAATTGTTAGTTGTTTTATTTTTCCTTTATACACTTTTCCTTATTATAGTCCGTCGTATTAGCCTATTTCTTCTGGTTTATTAAATGTTTATGAGACTAAATTTTTATAATATTTTCATAATTAGTACGACTTGAATTAAATAGTTTGTCTTCAAATAATACCCAGCAAACTGTGTTAATATATTTATATCACTAATGCTCTTCGTTTGCGTATATTATGGACGCCTATAAAGAAACAATTAGGAATAATAGACGAATTATAATTTTTGAGTACGTTCCCCCAATGGTAATAAAAAATACACAGGTCGCTATAAGAAATTTATAACCACATATCTTAGGGGAAGAGTTGGGTTGTATTGAGTTAAATATCCTCTTATAAGGTTTCCATGAGGCTTAGGAGGAAAACCTCAGAGTAAAATATTCAAATATGCTTTTGAGAATCGGGATAAATCTGAATACAAAATGATGACATTTGTTTCTTATCCTCGGTCACAGCCGATTTTATTCAGCATCCAATGACCTCCGAGATAAAATACAAAAGGGGAACGTTCAACTTTCTAAAAATTTTATAAAACCCACTGCTACTGAAATTCTAACCTTTCACCACATCCATACATATATATCATAAATTATTTAGTTCTGTGAACAATATAAGGTTAGCATTAATAATATTTCAACAAGGAATTTATTCATATTAAAATTATTTATATGAGTTAAAGTTATTTTTAATTGAAAATGCACTCCTGCATTAATCACTTGAAAGCCCACTTGGTAAACAGAAAATAAGTAATTAATCCACATTTTAATAATTGAATAAACACATTTTACAGTAATAGTTACGTTTACACAAAGAGTTTACTAATACCATTGAAAAAAAAAAAACCTTTTCAAGAAAATAATTTGTTTAGATTAATAACAATATATGAATAGGACATTTTATCTATAATTGAGTGAATGTGCTTTAAATGAAATGTAAACGGATTAATTCATAAATTTACACTTAATTAACTCAAATAATGCAAATATATTTTAATGTAATAAAAATAATTAAAAAGAAGGTAATTATGAAAGTAAAAGAAATAAAGAACGAAGTTTTCCTTAAAAAAATGAATAGGAAAAGTAAAACAATAAATAAAATTTACATTTTAATTAATGGATTATCCTTTTGACAGTTTATATAGAAAAAACTACCCCACAAAGTTAATTAGAAGAGGAAGGGCTGGTTCCTGGGCGAAGGAGGGGAGCTTAAAAAAATGTTAATGACCCAATAGTTCACGTGAGAAGATTGTGGGTTTTGTATTAGGGATACACGAGAAAAAGATTTAAAAAGCCCCTCGGCATTGTCTAATTTTAAATGAATACAAATGGACTTTGTTAATACAATAAACGGGCCCAGGCCCTAATGTAATGAAATACTTTTTTTCTTCTCCTCCATACCACCGAATTAATAAGTTTTGTACGGATGGTCTGTGAGTTTACAAAAAAAAAGAAAGAAAATTGTACAATAAAACATAAAAAATAGAGTGAGACGGGAGCGCTCTGAGGACGCTAGTAGACTATTGAATTAGTAACGAAGTGACAAAATGAAAAGCATTAGCTTTAATTGAATGCACAAATTCTGAAATTCTGACTGAGTGGGGGGGGGCCGAGGCCCCCATTGTGAAAGGAATAATGGATGATTATTAATTCAGTCGCATTTATATTAAATTGTGTGCGCTCTCCGACTGAGGGCGCTTCCTACTAGGGACTCAACCCCATCTTTTTTTACAGGCTATCCGCAACTATAGTAGTTGTAATTTGGAGTGATATTGTGACTACACTTATTGTACGTCAGTAATATTTGCGTTAAATTGTGTGCTGGGGTAAAGGATGGCCGACTAGTGGATGAATCCCACGTTTTTAGGCTATCCACAACTATAGTAGTCATATTTATTTTTAGCTGGTGGTGAGGGTGATGAATCAGATTAATCAGAAATAGTTTTTTGTGACTCCTCACAACTTATTTCTTAAAATCGCTTATAGGTTTCGGGAATTAAATTCCCATCCACAGAGCTACAAACAATAAAACACCATAATTAAGGAATCTAATAACTCCGACCGATCCCCTCGGCCTTAGTGCATCGGCAGGGTTTAGCCCGGTAGCAACTCTGTAGGCACGTCATATGCTCTGACGGTAATTTGGCTTATGTTATTTTAATGATTAAATAGTAAATAAGACATTATAAATTTATTATATTCTAATTATAAATATGTTTAAAATATATGTGTTATTGTTATAAATTTTATAATGTTATTGACTGTTTTGTTGTTATTATTATTATTTATTAACGTCCACTTTTTGCAACTCAGGCTAATTGGGACGGGTTATCTACAGGTTACCACCCTTTTCTAGCCAGGGTGGGACTTAGCATGTTATTTAATGAATTACGTCACTAAATAATTTCCTGTTTTGTTATATGACCAATTATGTAAAGATTTAAAAAAAAATAGTTTTTAGACTCCTTAATTATGGTGTTTTATTGTTTGTAGCTCTGAGGATGGGAATTTAATTCCCGAAAGCGCTAAGCGTTTTTAAGAAATAAATTGTGAGGAGCCACAAAAAAAGTGTTTCTGATTAACCTGTAGTACTCATTTGGAATACTGTACAGTTTTCGCGTTGTTTGTCAGCAAGGTTTGTATTAATCTTTGTGTGATCCGTAGCTGGAGTAAGGGATTTCCTAATAGTCGATCAAATCCTAACATCTCCAGGCTATCCACAGCTATAGAAGTTGCCATTTGGAATGATGTAGAGCTATTGTCACTGAGGCTATTGGACGTCAGCAAGATTTGTGTTAAAGTGTGTGCAGCTTCTAGCCAAAGGCTGGAGCGGGATTCTTCATAGTAGAGCTTCAAAATCTTTATGAGGCTTGTCACAACTTCAGTAGCTGTCATTAGGGATACTAGAGTTATCTCCGGGGCTTCTGTACATCAGCAGGTTCTATAGTAAATCATACTCCAATCCAATAACAGTAGCTTCATAGATGGGATTACACTTTCTCTTTTAGCAGCCTCTAAACAACTTCAGTAGTTTGAAATGGTTTACTCCAGGGTACCTGCAATGGTATGTCAGCAAGATTTATATTACAATAAATAGAGTTCGCTTCAGACTTCCAGTAGACACATTTTCACCTCGAAGTTGGTCAATATTAACTAAAACACCTCTGAACATCATAAAACTTGCTATGGTATAAACTGCACAAATTGCATTGCAGTAGCAGTGCTCAATTCTGTTAAGGTGCCTTCCCGAGTGTTCATTCTTGGTAAAACTTTTCACAGACGATCAGAACCTGAGGTCGTTTTTGATTACAAATTAGTAGTAAAATGCCACATTTGGACACAACAATTACCAATAAAATTTTACAAATTTCCTGTATAACATTAAAATTATATTACATCTATCAGGTTACTAATACGCCCACGCCAATTAACGCTGACCTTTATAAGTGAGAAAGACCATATAAACACAAATAAAAATGATCAGTTATTGAATATGAAGTTAAATTATTCTTGTTGTTAAAGTTCCCTTTATTAAAGCAAAACTAGGGAATTATAGTTGGAAGTTTTTAATTTGTGCATGTGAAGAGAGAAATATATATATTTTTCAGTCCTTCCAAAAATTTCACAAAGTACACACACTTATTATGCTGAGACTAAAAGTCAACATAGCTTTTCAGGAGTCCCAGTGACTTTGTAAGGCCTGATTTTATTGTCCTATAATTTTATTGCCGGGGTTTAAGTTTTGGCAGGATGGAGATGAAGACGCTAGGGAGAGAGAGCGAAACAGAGGTTATTACTCTCCCACTCTCTCTTTCCCTCTCAAAATATAGTCAGTTATCTCTCCTTCTCTCTCTCTCTCTCTCTCTCTCTCTCTCTCTCTCTCTCTCTCTCTTCCTCACTCTCTGCTTAGGATTAAGAGGAGCCCTGATAGGATTATCCGAAGTAATAGCTTCTCCTTATCATTACACCGCTTCAATCTCTCATTATCATTAATGGGCATTTGTTCTCAGTCATATTTTATGAGCAGCTAAAATGTTAGTCGTCCCAGACGAGCAGCACACAGTCAAGGGAAAGGAATACTTTGCACCATAACTCCCATTTTCAACGCCGTTCTTCCTTTGAAAGAAAGAATGATCTATACCATAATGAGAAACTAATATTTTTGACTCTAATTCATGTGGCGTTGACAGTTTTAGCGGATTTACTTTGATACAACAACATTAGGGACAAGTGTTCTAAAATTGTAGTTCTAAACACTTAAGGTTTTCCTTGGTTCTTAAATATCTTATTGATAATCGTCCCCATTTGATGGATAAAGAGATCATTTACAAACATACTTGAAAAATGCCAAGTGATTGTCTGAAGAGTACAAACCGTTTGTCTCCATTCCAAGTAGAATGTTTTGGGAATCTTTTTTTTTTCATTTTACTCAAATGTCCTCATTATATTCGAAAGGGGATCCATATGGAACAACTAAATAGGCTAATTAAGTTTAATCATCATGGATTCAGCGTATGGCAGCAGAGCCCAAAATTGCAAAGCAAAGTGACACCAAGCTAAAACTTGCCTCCTCTCTCTCCGTCTGTAGGACAAGAAGCGCAAACAGATATCCCGGTAATTGTGGGGGGGGGGGGGCTAGCTAGACCATACATCTTGGCTTTACTGCCAAGTTCCAAGTGTAAATTCAGTAATTACTGTTTAGTTAGGGAAGGTCCCATTATAAGTTGTCAGGAGCCGGCGTGTTTCCCCAGTAAACATATCCAAGTCTAGCTCGCCATGTTGACCGCCTCCCTCTCAGAGCCGCCCCCTCCGCGCCCCGCTTGTCTTTATTGTTCGCCCATAAATTAGCCACGCCCGAGAGAGAAAACAGAGCCGTGCTACTTAGACTTCGTTATAGCCTCGTCAAACAGGCGTTAGACTGTGCGCAGTTTGCGTTAAACCTAGTTCGGCCAGAGGCTGTCTAAACAGAGTTTAAACAATAACTCATTGCTTTTACTAATAGCTCGGCCGGCTAGGAATTAGTCACCGCGGAAAGTGAGGGAACGATAAAGTATCCACCACATTGGAGCGAAACTTTAAACTGCCCAGCAAACTTCAGCAAAACTGCCCTCTAACGTCAGCTGATGAAAACCTTCAGAGCGGAGAGCATAAAGCCAACAGTGATTTTTCCATTTGTCTATGCTTCACTGCTCATCGGGGACACTCAATGATGTTGGCATTTCACCTTAATCCTCTCAATAATTCAGATCTCGATGCACCTTAAAGTTCTAAATTTACCCCATAAAAGGCGCAAGTTCACATTCACTGAAAGATTAGTTTACAGTGAAGAGCGTATTCTAAAAATAGTATTACCTATAGACAATTACCTATCATTGTCTAGCTTAGTGACATAATTTATGTAATACACGATACAAGGAATTGCCTATGGGATGACCTGAACCTAACTTTCCTACCAATTTACTGATGTATTTACAATGTTTAATCTCTATTAGTCGCCCCTTTGCGCTGTATTAGCTAACTAATAGGCTCGTAAACTCCCTTCAAATAAAAACTAAAAAAAAATCCCAGTTAATTATCTTGGTACTAAAATATTTGAAAGGTTTCAAAGATTCATCTAAAGGCATTTCTCATCCTCAAGGGATTTTATAACGTTTAACGTACAAATTCTGGTTTCGTATTTGATACAGAACTTTTTATTGTTGGATACGATCCTAGCATTATTAAAAACAAACATTTATTTAAATAGGGAGCTCTAGCAGAGTGAAAGCATAATGAAAGCACCTATCTACTATGTGGCTTGTCACTTTTTGTTAAAGCTGTTACTATGACGCAGGTGACACAATCAGTGTACCGCTAGACTAGGAGCAGTGTATGGGTTTTGAGGTTTCACAACATGCTGGCCCATCTTCGTTGCCTATCACATCACACTATGGATAATGGGAGTTTGCTTGTTCAATTCGTCGTGGACATCACCCCAGTTACCTTCTCATCTCTGAGAACAGGAAATGGAAGACAGGAGTTGACTTACGAGAATTTTTTTTGGTTCCTAGGACTCTTATCAGTTTTTGATACAACCTTTTTACTCATCATCTATATCTAACAGTAAAGCTTCAGATTTTATGACTCTAGGAAGAAGGGCGTTCTAAGAAACGTTTGTTTTTTTTTTTTGTTTAAGAAGAATATTATATATATATATATATATATATATATATATATATATATATATATATATATGGTAAGAGGATTTACCTTGAACGGAATTCAAAATTAGGGCCTATTGGGAGATAGGGGGTAGTTCCCCCAACACAGCTGACGCTGTTGGCTTCCACCGGGGTAGTTTGTGGTTTTAAGGCATGTGAGGCCTGAATTTCACTCTAGTGTCTTCCTTTATCGATTCGTCACATTTTAACATCATTCCTTAACTACTTAGGCCTCTTATAGGAAAACGCCTCCCGAATAGTCTTTTACGAAATTAATTTAAATAAAATAACGATGAGGAAAATATATATGTAATATTTCATTCCACAATCTGATGATCTAAATGTTGCATTTATGTATAATGAAACAACTATTTATCTTTATAGGAATTCTAATTGTATTCCTCCATGGATTAATTCTAAAAGCCCTAATTTTTATTTAAATCAGAAAACATTATCTATAACCTTTGTAAATATAGAACATGAGGTATATCACAATTCATATGTTGTCTTAACACAACTATTTAGTTTCTTCTTTTCTTTTATTAAGCTTTTAAGTTTATTTTAATGAATGTAATACTTCTTCAGTAGATAATTAAAATTAGAGTTTTATTCGAATGTGGAAAAATGCATAAGTGAAACATGAATCTTATACTTTCTTATAATTTACAATGAGTCTGTTTGTTCTTCAGATTATTATTTGCTTGTACTTGATGCATTAGATTTTAACATACTTGTTAGATATTATTATAATGTTCTCAAACAATACAGTAATAATATTCACTTTCTTTAAAATAGGCGATCTCTTATATATCATTTGAATTATATAATATTCTTAAAAATATACAGGTATACAATTTTCCATATTTATGAAATTATAGGTTATATATCTGTAGTATATAAATGTGATTTTAAATATAGGGTCTGTATGTAAGAAATGCTTTTTGGAAAGTAATGTTCTCGGCCACAACTCTTCATATTTTCAGTTTTTACTGTGAATAAATTAAATTCCATAAAAAATGATTGAGGATTTTAAATGAACTAATCCCAGGTACAAACATCATCGATAGCCATTCTATCTCTGGCAGGATGTAAAACTGTAAGCTCATTAAAATGAACTTGTTTTTGGGCCTAACATAATATTATAGCTGCGTCCATTTTGGATTTGTGATAGCCGTTATTGGAGCAAACAGTGAAAAGTTTTGTTTGTTCTATTCGCATTTAGGTGAAATTAAATTCGTATTCGCAAATTTAACGTTGGCTATCGGCTAGTATTTCTCTCGCTTAACTGTAATGGCTCAGCTGCGCTGAGGATTAGAAAATATTATTGTTACGGTTTTGTTTTGACTCGAACATCGTTATTTTCGGTATTAAAAGCGGCGAGAGAGAGAGCCCTGCTCCTAGAAAGTTGCTCCGCTTCTGTTAGTATACAATTTAGAACCCCCAACGTTTCAGTTAATTGATTAAATGCTTAAAGTATCGGTGATTGACTACTGTTATTCTTAGGGAACCACCGAGAAATGAGGTCAATATTTGCAGGGGTCGGCCTATATTCATATATTGGTATATTGCTTTTTGGTTAATCTCAAAATATTTGTTATTTTTTTTTTTTACCCATTAAATTTTAATGAAGTCGGTAATTCAATTTTAACTAATTAGTGGAGGCTTTTATCTCTTATTAATTTGTTAAGTTTCAAATAATCTTAGCGAGACCCTTAAGGCAAAAAATCCGTCACTCAGGAGCTGCGTAAACTAAGCAGATTTCCCACGTAAAGTTATACAATAGAGAAATCTCCATGCGAGTGCCGAACAGTTACGGAAACGGCCGAACTAGCTTTCGGCGGGAACGAATAGAAGCGACCATAGCTCGTCCGTTACACTTAATAAAAATGCAAATATCTCGGTTAATGTTCAAGATAGAGAATAAATGTATATAACAATATTTATAGTAAATTTAATTTTCAATAAGATTGGTTCTATATAATTTTTCGATCCGACGTATAGTAATGGAGATATTTCGCCCCCTATAATCCCCCCCCACCTCCCACTGATCCGATTTCAGCCGTTAACGAACTTGATCTTTCTTTTTACAGAAAACGATTAAATACCGAGTTTGGTGACGATTAAACAAAAATTGCGACCGCTAGAGCGGTAACCGACAAATATATATATATATATATATATATATATACACATACATATATACAGTTTTGAACGAACCTCATTTTCGTCCTCTCTTATGTAGGATCGATGGGCATTTTAAGAAAAATTTCTAAAATCGCGTCATGAGTACGACTTCAATGGCTGGTTCCCCCTAAGGGAAATCTGCTAAAACAACAGTTTTGGGGCACAGAATGAAAACACAAAATATATATATAATATTTTGCTGCTCTTCTATATATATATCATGCTAACACTAACTGGTGACACAACATCATACAGATAACTTCATTCCTGGAATATAATAGTGTCTCTGGTTTCAGTGCCTAGTAGACACATTAGCCAACTGATTTTCATTGGAATCAAGTACGAAAAACATTCCGTTATAATTTAAATGATTCATAAATATTAAATATCTGAGTAAAGTTCTTATGAAAAATTATAAGTTAATAATAATTTTCTTTCTATCTAAAAAAAAGTCTACATGTATTTCAGTTGTGAATGGAGTATATATTATTTTTTGTCCTCTTCAACACAAAATTTATCACAGTATAGTTAACTTCTTTCCACTTAGCTCGGCATACCAGTTGAAGCCGGCTTCCCCATTGAAACGACTTGAAATAAAGGGGATTCCCAAATTTTCTGTATCCCGAAAATACCTTGAAAAAAAAATTAGATTTAGCCAGAAGATTAGATGCGAAAGTAAGGATCTCTTTTGTACCGTGAGCAGCTGACGAAGGGGTTGTGAAATTTGGCTGAGAAATCAAATTACACTGTTAATACTGTTCGGGGGGTAGTTGAGCTTGTCGAAATTTGTGCTCCGCCCCCCCCCCCCAAAGTCTCCCCACTTCCACGTCTTCTTCATCTTTCCTATTCCCCGCCATCTACCGGCTGTCACTAGAGTTATCGATTCGCTGTTACATCCTCACCCCCTCGAGAGAGAGATAGAGAGAGAGCTTAGAGTGAAATGCCTAGCAAACAATATGCAGATAGAAATGTTCTTGGTTCTGAAATAGGGGTTGGTTGAGGGTGGGTTCTTGAGATGGGAGGAAGGGATAAACTCTCCACTCAAACTCACATAGTTTAATTAAATTATGGACTAACTAATTCCTGACTGCGCTCTTATGTCGACATCTTCATTCCGGTACGGTCAGATTATGCCATATCGACCCCAAGCTAACAACCTCTAGCCAAGCCTTCCATGACAAGCCTTCCCCTTACAAGGTATATCTCAACCTAAATTTATTTAAATTTCTTAATTCCTCCTCAAAAGTTGCCGATTGCTAGCAATATATTCTATAACAGAAGAATACAAACATAAAAAAACCCAAAACAATAACTAATTTTCTGAATCCTCTGAGAATATTATTAAACAATATTAAAGTTGATAAACAGCCAAACGAAACACAATAAGCAATTTTAAATTTTTCCCCTTTAGAGCTATATTATGTATCACTACGACATTATTATATTTCTCCAATAATATCCAGTTTTTGGAGTTAATAAATATCATAACTTCTTCTTAATTATGAATAATCGCAAATATTCTCAGTAGTTCGCGTTGGCCATCACCTAATCGGGTTTAACAAGAAATTGAAAAATAATCGCTAGAAACACTATTCACATGCCTTGGGAAGTACTTATCTGCTTAATTCCAGAATATTTAACCGTTTATCATCTTCAACATAATAATATATAAAAAAATTAAGAAAATATTCGATACTTGGTATAAATTTGTAGGGTTATAACCTTCATTGCTTTGTGACACACTTCCAATAAACATTGCAGGTCTTAACTCTTCATGGACTTTCTTGATCGGAATTATTAATAGTAAAACTTTGAATAAGCCAGAAAATATACCTTTATTTACGAGTTAAAATATCTTTCAACAATTTTATTTTTCAAATGGGCAGTTTTTGACAACACATTACAGCACTAAGAATATGCTAAAATATATTGTATAATTGGTTTTATTTTATTTCATGAATTATTGTTTCCCCCACTATACTGACTATGAGACCCCAGTGGATATTCCAAGCAAATATTTTATGAGGCTCTAGCCAACAATATTTTTTTTTAAAGCTTATATAAATATTGAGTGATGAATGAGGAGGGGTAAAAAATGAACAGATGGTAAAAATATTGGAATAGGGTTGGTGTACCGCATGCTGTTATCGTGGGGCGGTCTAATGGAAACCATCCTACCAATTGGCCCCTACATATTATATCCTATACATCTGTCATCACTTATTCACTATTATTCATATCTCTCTCTTTACACACACACACACACACACACACACACACACACATATATATATATATATATATATATATATATATATCTTACTTTTTCTTGGCATGGGTCATTTGATAAACCATTTTCTTTTTGTACAACTATATACCTAATTTGCTATACATTTTAGCAGATTTCCCTTAAGGGAAATCAGCTATTGAGGTTGTACTCATGACGGAATTTTCGACATTTTTCTTCAAATGTCCATCGATTCTACCTAGTAGATGACGAAAATGAGGTCCGTTCAAAACTGTATATATATATCTATATATATATATATATATATCTATCTATCTATCTATCTATCTATATATTTGTCTGTTACCGCTCTAGCGGTCGCAATTTTTGTTTGATCCTTACCAAACTTCATATTTAAGCGTTTTATGTAAAAAGAAAGATCAAGTTCGTTAACGGCTGAAATCGGACTAGTTGGAGGGGGGGTTTAGAGGGGAGGATTTTCGAAAATTCGAAATATCTCCGTTACTATACGTCGGATCAAAAGATTGTATAGAACCAATCTTATTGCAAATTAAATTTACTATAAATATTGTTCTATACATTAATTCTCTATCTTGAATATTAACCGAGATATTTGCATTTGTATTCTGCGTGTCACCAATAGGCTATGTTCGGAGTTTCCGACGAGAGCTCTGGCGGCCATTTCCATAACTATCGTCCCTTGTGAATAGGTTAAGAGGTTAGGTTAACTGTTAGAAACTACTGGGTTATTACGCCCTAAATAATGTTTTTTAGGTTTAGAGGTTTCTTACTACTACAGTTGTTATTAGGCAGATTTCTCTATTGTAAAACTTCACGTGGGAAATCTGCTTAGTTTACGCAGTCCCTGCGTGACGGACTTTTACATAATTTCATAGGTCGATGACCGAGTCAAACATATTTGTTTATGGGGGAAAAAGAACGAAGACAAAAAAAATATGTTTTCATTAAGTGACATTTACCTAAAAAGTCTCAGGAAATTGCATTTTGGGTCTGAAAAGCATTAAAGGTGTTTTATATATATATATATATATATATATATATATATATATATATATATATATATATATATATATATTACACCCACTCATTTATTCGGTTGGCATTGTAACATTTAACGAGCTTTACCATAAATCCGCCTGCTAGATGTTCTTGAGAACTGGTGCACAATCATTCGCCCGCGTCTGGGTTTTAACCTGAATTAATAGTCTACCTTGGCCTTTCAAAAGTTGGTCTTTTCTATACCTAATTCTTGAGTTTTTTTTAAATAATAATTTTTAAACTTTTTGTTATAAATTTAATCTGCCATAAAATTAAATTTTAATACTCACTTATTAATAATTGTTCATTGGACTGGATTGTGCTATGATGTTTATTAACGTTCATTTTGTGCTGCTAAGGCTAATTAGGACAGGTTATCTACAGGCCACCACCCTTTTCTGGCCTAAGGATTTTATTTAATGAGATCGCCCCTAAATAAATTTCTATTGCCCAGGTGAGAATCGATCTCACGACTCTAGGTTTACCAAGTAACATTAAGACCAACGCCTTAACACACATATCTAGCGTGACTTCCCATGTTACATCTAGTAGTAAGCCCAGTGAGAATATCATTTAGAAAGTTTCAAGCGCATTAGGTAATGATTGAACATTTTGGCCATTGCTGCAGAACTCTTAATAAAAAATGAATAATAATAATAATTGAGTTTACTTTGGTCATAAAAAGATTATGACTTAATAAATTAAAATAATATCATGGGTGGGAAGCAAGTAAATGTAGTTGATAAAACATTTACATTTTATTAACCCCTAAAAACATTGAAAACTAGGACTACTTAACAATTTCCTGGTCAAACTGTAATATTTACTCTATTAACAGTTTTTCACAGTTTATGAATCATCGTAGGGAAGAAAAAAATAAGTGTGTTTAACATGCGTCTTGAGTATTCAAACGCGGTTATTTTTACAATAGTAAACTTTTCTATTCTGACTATATTTTTAGCGGGCGGAAAATAAATCATTCAAAGAAAACTAATCCCTTTCTAAATATACACCTTTCTAAGAGAAACTGCGGCTGAGTATAAAACCACATCAGAATGAATGATGAAAAATGTAGGAAACCTAAATTAAAAATAATTCGACTTGCCATATCCAAGATTGAAAAGGCTGGCTCGACAGTGGGACTCACCTGCAAAAGAAATAATCAATATTAGTGGGGAATCAATAATATAATAAATATATTATAGACACTTTTAAAAATAGAGGAGTTAATTATTATTGGAAAATTGATGACCATTTAGTCTTCCTACTTTTATATTATACTTTTATAATTACTGCCTGTGGGTGTCTCTAAATTACAGTCTGTTTCTAAATTCTATGTCCTATTTTGAGACAAATAATGGTTGAATAATATTTAATTCAATAAAACTTATAATTGATATTGAAATTAATTTATTGCAGCGGAGGAACCATTTCAAAAATATGTAAAATAATATTGAACTCAATATTGTAGGGGTAATTTTTGCAGTACAGAATGTTTAACCCCTTATAATATCCCGTAATTAGATTTATAATAAATGTGTGAAGGTTTAATTTGTTTTACAATGTTTACCCAAATGTGAAAACTTTTAATGCATTAAAATTACAATAAATTCATCTAAAAACATTAAGATTTTATTTTTGGTAGGATATTATATTAATTTAATAGATAAATAAATCGAGGTCTAAATCACCGATAACGATCGAAAGGAACGGATCTTGAGTATCAAAATCTAAAAAAAATTATAATTTCATTTTTGATTTATTCGGTTTAATTTTAATTTTCGCTAAATAAAACACTTTGTGTTGAATATTTTTGGACTAGGAATTTAATTTAGGCACTGCTATTAAAAGAGTTATTGAATATGACATACATACATTGAAAATGTATAAGTTATACATATATGTTATCTTATTATCACATAAAACCGACAGTGATCAGTTTTTTATGTTTCGCCATAAAATTAAATATGTACATAAATGAACATGGTAATGTATTTAACGCTCATTTTGGATACGATCTAGGATGAAATTTCATCAGTGCCACCGCTAAAAATTTCTTTAATTTTGATTCTATATCATATCTGAAATGAGTTATAACTACGCTCTTCTGCGCCAGAGAAACAAGAAGTACATACATTTGCAAATACTAAAGACAAAACTAGATGGTGGGAGAGTTGTTGGCATAGAAAGACAGAAAATCATCTGAGAGAAATAAACCATTCAATAAAGGACTGACCATACAAAAGACGAAACAAGTTGTTCTCGAGAAGGGTGGTAACCTGTAGATAACTCGTCCCTATTAGCCTTAGGAGCAAAGTGGACTATAATAAATAATAATAAATAAAATGAGAACACAAAATTTGCTAATGATCTGCTTTAATAACAAATAACATATTCCCAGTAGTAAATCTCCACTGAGCGGGCTTCCTAAACCCCATAAATAAATAAATAAAAAAATAAACAAGAATTAGCAGGGAAAAAATATAAATAATAATTCAAAGTAAATTATTCAAATATTTTTAATTTGGAAGATTTTATTACCAGTGATTTCTTTTATACCATAATATTACTTTAAGAAGTTGGAAGAAGTGCATATTCAAAGTGATTTCCTAAAATAGTTATTCCTTTGGTTCCCTGAAAGTTTGAATGGTAGGGGTTCCTGGCACCCTCCGAAGATCGGAAGGATATAATGCAATTATGACACCTTGTTAGGAGTAGTATGCAGCGAGAGGAATTATTTACGTCATATGACATGCAGGCAGTCCCATTGCAGCGGGGCATACTATTCAAGCCGCGTGTCAGGCCGGCATGTAGGAACTCGAGGGGCACGGCGAGGAATCCGCATGGACAAATACCCGCCGAACCGGGGATATCTTCTCTCGGCCCCGGGACTAAGCCTATTTAAAACTGGATGTACGTCATACCTAACGACCCGCATAGCTATGTGACATACTCACCTCATACCTACTGGACACTGTGGCTACGCGCATTTCCAAAGAGACGCCTTCAATGGACATCGCACTAGGATGCCTTAGCACTCATCTAGCAATATCAATATCTCCCTTATTAAGATGATAAACACTCATATATACTAGAGAATTGCATATTTAATTAACGCACTTTCCAATTTTCGGTATGTGTAGCTTTTCTTAGCTTTGTAAATACATTAAAATCAGTCAGAACGTGGAACATATGTTCCAATGACTGATGGAGCATATTGATCCCAAAGACACTCTAACAACCCATGCTGAACGACGCTACAATGTATCACTGACATCTTAGATAGATATATTATATTGCAATGTTCAGAATTTTATCATCCATACTTTCCGCAAAATTCCAAGCCTTACCTTCCATGTTCAAATTTATTTAAAATTCCCTTATGGGAAGTCATGCACATGACGTGATTTTCGAAAAACGCCCTTAAATGTTCATCGATCCTACCTAGGACCTAGGAGATGAGACCCATTAAAAAATTATATATCGCGAGTTAACACCCCTCACTTAATATTAAATTCTTCTACTCATGGGATATTTTCTTACAATCAAGGAATATACGGTGAGATGAGATCATTAGTGTGTCACATCAAACGTGGGAAGTCTGCATAACTTTCGCAGTCCCTGAGTGACGGACTTTTATTTCAAGGACTTCTGTCATTCATTTAGATCATTCATTGCTGTTCATATTGGCTCTATTTCCTCGAAATTCAGCTTCAGGCGGGTCTTCCTCTGCCTGTTGTTCTTTTCGGTATGTTGTGTATCGTGGAATAAAATATAGTTATTCTTCTTCCCCTGATAATAGTACAGAGGAGTATTAGATATGACAGATTAATTCTACCATGGAGATAGAAAACGGATGGTCTAGCTATTTTTCAAGCAACTAGAAGATGTGAGAATGACTGCATCATCAGGAAATATGATTGGCAAGGAGGTGAATTGGGAGGAGTGGAAAATATACAACAGCAGAGCTGCGGTAGATTAACTAGCTTCTAGTTCTAAAATTATTACTTAATGGAGTCCAAGGCTTACAGGTTGAGTAAATATTGAAACGGACAACAGTCTCAATAGCTCGCTATAAAACGCCTGTGAAATGAGCAGGTTGAAAGGCTATATTTGCAACAGCCTTCTAATTCAGTTCCGGAGGAGTATTTTTAGAGGGTTCATGAAGTATGGAAGGAACGAGCGAAATTGAGATCTCAATACGGGCCGAACAGAATCGGCAGGGACTTAGCTGGAGCTAGGTGGTGCTGAGAGAGAGGGTGAGAGAGAGAGAGAGAGAGAGAGAGAGAGAGAGAGAGAGAGAGAGAGAGAGAGAGAGAGAGAGAGAGAGAGAGAGAGAGAGAGAGAGAGAGAGAGAGAGAGAGAGAGAGAGAGAGACCTGAATAGCTGTGGAGGGAGAGAGCGCAAGCGAAGAATGTATAACTATTAATCAAGAAGCCACTGAAAATTTGAGCACCTTCCGGAATATTCCCATAGTAAATTTAACTACGTAACTAACAGGGCAATCCATAAATAATAAATTCTACTGGAACAGGATAAGCTCTAACTTTTCAGCCAGTTATTTAAATAATCCATCAACTTAAATCTTCCTTTATGGCCTATTTAATGCTGTAACAAATATACTGAAGGTGAGTTCTCCTCAGTGCTCAACAACGGAGAAGGTTATATACGTTTTGTAGGTGAACAAATCAAACTTTTCCTTAGCATATTTCAAAAGAGTTTACTTTATTTCACAAGTTTAAAACAATATATAACATTATGGAACTTCCTTTGCCTTGATCTTCAAACTTCACTTCTACATCACAGGCATACAAATTTTAATGTTCCATATTTATTTCCAAGTTCAAAGGTTACTAGTTTCCTTCAAAAGATAACTAGATTTAGAAACTTTGTATGTCACTTCTTATTTAAAACAATTAAAAAGTATTTAAGACAACCCATTCTTTGTACAACCGGACATCAAATTTCAAAAGTGTACTTAAATTTAATTTTTCATACTTTAATTGGGACACAATTTTGTTTTTTTTTTTTAAATAAATTTATGTGATATTATTTAAATCCTAATCCACGTCCAGTCATGTGTATTCTCTCGGATCAAATATCTTAAAATATCAAGTCCTATATTTTGCTATAATTTGTTTATGAAGACATATAATTACCAAAACTCAACTCCTTTACTGTTTAGGGCCAGTTTTCGTTAGTTTTGGATCCTCTGTTATTGAATAGGGCACTCCAGATGTGTCAGATGTTTTCTTATAATATTTTCCAGATTTAATTCCAGAATTCACTATCTAGAGGCAGTTCAATCTGTTAGGAGCTGCTCGCAGTTGTGTAAAAGCGAGGTTTAAACATTAGTTTTTTTGATATAAGTTTTCGATTGGATTTTTATGGTTTGCGCTTGTACATCATTTTTGGCTGGAATGCTGTCAACTGTGGCTCATTTCTTCTTATATCGTGAACCACCGGGGGCCTAAATGAGAGCGTTGAAACCCGCATTATAATCTCCAGCCGACCGCTTATGGAGAGTGACTCCAGTCAAGAGCCAGTCTGGAAAAGGGCAGATATATACGAGTCCTTTTATTAGTTGTACTGTGAAAAACATGTATTAGCTCCAGAGGCCCGACTCCCCGCTTTCATTTTAAATGAGTTATAGTCATTAATCAGGGGGCGATTGTGTCGGAGGCCGCTGTTTATTTATGTCGTATTGTGTCGTCCCGGAGTGAGGGCAGCGGCAAAAAATATCTCGATTAGTCCCTACCAGGCCCTCTCGGCAATCGATACTCATTTAATTTAAAGGCTCATGAAAAAGCATGAATCGACTTAGTCCCAAACGGCAGTCGGCAAAAGCGAAATCCGAATAATCAAATGACTATGAAAAATGTTTATGGTCGGTGGGACGTTTGTGATTCTCTCAACTCACAACCCCCCCCCCCCCCCCAATCGCGCCTTCCTCTCTCGCGGAATCCAAATTCCCTCTCACTCCAATTTATATTTTACATGTGTATTGATAGGACTAGGAATTTCCGTCTTTGACTTTTCCATTTCCCAGTCAGTCCAGCGAACTTGGAGCGCCAATGAAAATTGGGTCTCCACTTGTCCACTTTTTTCATCGCTTGCCATGAAAAATTGTCTACAACTTAATTTCCTTCATCTCAATGGCTCAGCCGGGACTATAATTGAAGTGACGCGGTGACAAATGTACAGGAAAACCTTTGACAAATAATTAGAAATAAAAAAAAGTGACAATCCTTCCTTTGGGGTTTATTTTTGGTGCAACCCCTAGAAATTAACCGACCACTCACTACTTCCAGGACTAAAGACTTCAATGTTCTGCGTCAATCGTTCTTGATTAGAAGTGGGTTGGGATTTTGCAGAATTTTAGATTTGGATTGAATGCCGAAGTGTGTGTAAATTAAATTAATTTTAGCTTCCGCCTACATTGTAAAAGTTTATATTTGCAGTATATTCCACACCAGTTTCAAGGCGTCCTATGTCTATACAAACATTGTTTAGAACCATAACTGAGGAAAGCTACACAATATAAATGTACTCAAATTTGGCACATTACAGAAGTCGGTTATTGTGGCAGAAATCTCATTAAACACACTAATTATCTACAGCAAATTCAATCAAGTGGTCTTGTTATTAGTCATGTATTGCATTACTTTTTTCTAGGGGTTTTGTATTTAATGAACAAATCGGGAATATTCTAAAGGGGAAAATGAATGAGTATGTTTTTGTAAAATATTTAAAATATCGTTAATGAGCCTCAATTATGCAACGCATCAATTAATAAACATAAATATTTGTAGAAGGAATGAAGTACCGTGGTGCTTACCTAGAACAAGATTATACTCGTAAAATTATTTATAGCGACTCTTCTAACACTTACAATATAGCTCTCAATAGATAGTGTTATCAAAGAAAGTATCTTGAGGAAAGAAAAATACAAACACGGAACGATACGCTATGTTAGCTCATGCGATCCATAACCTACAAACCTGTCACATTATATTATATCCTGTTTAAACCATTTTACTTATGGACACTTACGCTGACAGTTTGTATCGCTCTCAGTAATGTTTATGATAGCTAATCTCTTTTATCAATTTGCTCTCTAATATAAATTAGCGGTCGGCGTGTACTTGGTCTATGAGCTTATTCACAATATGCTTTGTCAACATTTGCATTATCTTTCTATAGAAGCTCTTAATACTTCTATATTCATACGAAATAGTTCTTACATCAACGAATCAATTAACTGCAAACTAACACGGAAATGTTGAAGTTAAATTACAATTTTTTTTTTAACTACAAAATAATTTTAAATGATTATAATTTAAGTCCGTGCTATGGGTTTGCTACTCAAGCGTTATCAGATTTAGACTAGTTTTCATAAAGATTTCAAAATAATACATTTGAAATACGCTTAGTATTTTTCGAAATATTTTCAGATGAAGAATAAAATCAGGGCCGGTCTATGATGTAAATGTCTCAACTTCAGTTTATACTATATACTAGTTTAATTTACAACAAAATGATATTAATATTTATTTTTAATTTTCTGCCGAGGTTTGATTTACACTTGACTTGAGTTAAATGGCAATTTTCACAGAAATAGTTCACAAACAAAAATAGTTAAGTATAAAAAGGTTAGAAAAATAAGTAACTAATGTTATTACAGTATAATTAAGTTAGTGTTCTCGAATGTAAATTTTATCAAACACAAATTTAATACTATTTTGGACACTCGCAATATTAGTCTTGCTATGGGACTAACGATTTTTCTTCAGCTCTTCTCATTGTGTGATGTGCATGTACACAGCCATTGAACCTCCATCAGAATTTAATACCTAATAGAAATTGAAAAAATATAGATAATTACAAAATAATTGAAGATTTAGAGTTAGTCTGAAGAAGTGAATAATCATATTCATGTTTGCTACATTCTAGCCAGAAAATGCCGGACTATATATTGAGAAATTTACAAAACTGTTCCAAAATAATTAGAATGATTTAGAAAACGCTTTAAGAAAAATCAAAACAACACTCATGATTGCTTTGAATTGAAACTGAAGACATGTTATGTTATTAAAATCGATCTTTTGTAATTGTGTACCATATGTACAGTAATTTTATGTAAATGTGCCTTATATACTGTTCATGTATGGTACGCTCAGATAATATAATCCCAATTTATAGAGATACTATAGAGGGGAAACATAATTTGTCAATTGTGCTTTAAAACCAAAATTAAAAACTGAAATCAGGGAACAGATTGAAAAAACTATAATGAATATTATCTGTTAGCGATCATCGTCGTAAGATCGAAAGTTATTTTACACCGACAAAGAAAAATTTCAATTGAATCCTTTCAAACACACTTAATTTTGATCCATTAATTAAGTGATGAAAATTAAGTGATATTTTCTAAATGAACTCTTAATTTTTAAAGAATTAATATTACAGGAGCCATTCACACGTCGTGGTCAAACCTATTATTTTTTTTTAATACTTCAATGAGAAAAAAAAATTATCGTTTCTTAGATAGTTAACTGATAGAGTTCTAACAAGCAATTCATTAATTCAGTAGCTCTGTAATTGTTTTTTTTCTAAATTATAACGTCTAACCTAAGAATGTTCGTTAATTACTCATATTAATGTTTTACAGTTCAAAAATTAGTAGTCCTGGCCGAGCCCAAGGGAACATAGTAATGAAGGGATTTTCCAGCTCATTTTTTTCTCAATAACTTCTTAAAAAATATTAATAAAGAGTGCCAAGATGGAAAATTCGGGAGATGAAACTGTGCCATCTGATGAATTCTATTTATCTAGAATTGTACATTTACATTTATCATGATTGGTTTAAAGAAATATATAAAATATCATTTAATTTCTTAACTTTAATTTAATGCAAATTTAAATAAAATAAAAATTTACGAAATATGTTTTGGAACTGAGAGGAATTGCCAAACTACATAAGCCTTAATAAATTAAGATGCTACAATAAATATGATTTCAATAATATTGTGCTTTTGTGTACGTTGAGAGCAGACAATAAAAAAAAGTTTAAATAACTTGGTCTCCAATCATGCTCTAAGTTATAGTGAGTATTAATCATATTGTATAATAAAGTAAGTCCCGCTATATTGTTTCAAAATGAAAACCTAATTGTGTGTGTGTGTGTGTGTGTGTGTGTGTGTGTGTGTGTGTGTGATATATTAACGGCTTCATATTTTTTGGTTTACAATTGTTATAAATTTAATTTAGGTAATTTAGCCACATTCTCTTCGTAATGACCATTCCATATTGTTCTAAACAAAAATAAAAATGTGTGCTAGATTATTAAGCGATTGGTAATCTTTTAAAGTGATTTTCAATAAAAGTATAAGGCAAACGTAAAATGTTATTATTTATGGTTGTTTCCTGGTCTCAAATAATAAAAATCGATAAACAATTGGATAACCTTAGTCCCAAACTATGTTAATCATATAAAAAAACCCCATAAAATAGTAGAAAAAAATCAAAGGCGACAATTAAAACATAAAAATAAACAGCCTTCATTCTAATACTAATAAGATTTCTTATTTTTGAAATAAGAAATAGTTTTCATTCCAAGGAGGAATAATAGTTGAATGACAAGGAGGTATAAAGAAGGCATAGCATTAGTGTATTATTGTGGTTAGAGGCTGAGTTTATACCCTACATAACTGGCGGGGAAGTGTGAAGTATGCGCCCCCCCCCCCACCCAAACACACCACCACAACAACCAGACGTCGGACAATTATGAATATTAAAAGTCTTGACGGAATGGCTCTGAAGTCTGTGAATACTTGATCATTATCGTTTCACTCCATCATTTTATAATATTACAAGCTCGGAAAAGGTTTTAATTTTCTTACAAGCAATTATATTACATAGAGCTTTACTCTTTTTAATTAGTGGCTCGTTTTAGGTCCTTCTCTTAGTCCATTAATTTAATTGTTTTTAAATACAACAATAACGATCTGTTTTTTCTTTATTATTTCTGTTTTGCCTTTTATAATTATTTTTTATCTGCTTTAATTAGAGTGTTAATCTTAATGGTCTATTGTAAAAAAAAAAAAAATTGGCGACTCTTTTAATAGGCCATACTTTATAATTCGAAAATAAGTTTTGTATTTAGCTTATTGCCTTTAATATTCATACTCGGCTAAATGTTATAAAGTTGGGGGTAAAATTAGTGTAATTTGTCCTTGATAATGCCTCGACGGTTTTTTGCTTCAGGGGTCATATTGCTCGTTTCTTCCTAGTGGAATTACTAAGGATCAACGCCTTTCTTCATACGGGCAAATTCTGCAAGCCCTGAGTCCTTTCCTTTTTTTCTATTGGTTTGGCATTTTTCTGAAGTCTGCAATTTCTAAAGAGTCAGCCATCTTGGTGTCTATTTTTATTTACTTGTTCAAAATATAGTAGTTTCAGTTGGGTTTTCAGACTTTTGGTCTGTTCAGACAGCCTTTGGGTTACAGAATTATCTGTTTCAACCCTCCACGAATTCAATGTAACTGGTTTGGGCGTAACATCTACCTATACGTATGTAGGAATCTTACATTACTAAAATCCTAAGAATAGAGCAAGTTATATTTAGGACTGTTTTTAGATCTAGTTGTACACTTTTCCTTTCGATTGAAATAAACTAAAGAAAAATGGAAGGAGGGGTTAGACGAAGGTCAAAATAAAAAAAATGAATTTTTTCTATCGGAGATGTTTATCGAAAAAATACCTATGCATTTTATTCTATGACATTCCATTCTATACACTTATATGCCACTTTTAAATGAAATAAAGTGCAGAAAAATATTTTGTATAATTAATTTAACATTACAAATGACGTTTATTTTTGATCCTGTTTCCACGAGTGAAACTCTATTGCAGAGCCAAACGTTCTAGAAAGAAGTCTTTCGAAATGTTATAGAGCCCAATTTTTTTAAAGTCAGCCCTATTCGTGTGATAAAGAGATTTATACTAATGTTTTTTTTTCTGGCCTCTTATTTATCTTATGTGTGGCGAGTTCGATTCCCGCCTGGCCAATGGAATTTATTTACTGACGGAATTCATTAAATAAAATCCTTAGTCTCACCCTGGGTAGAAAAGGGTGGTAACCTGTAGAGAACCCGTCCCATTAGCCTTTGCTGTAGAAAGTGGACGTTAATAATAATTTAATTTAATTTAATTTTTATGTATCTTATTTTAATTTTTTACTGTTTATAAATGGTTTTTAAGTGGCACCTTGAGTTAAAATCAATATTTTATATATCTCCAAAATCATTGAAAACACATAATTTAATATTAATGCCAGAGTCCATTTCTTTCAGATTTACAATCCAACGGCGAAGTGCATTTAATTTGTTTGTCAATCACGCTAAGTGCTTAAAGTGCAAAAGAAAAGGCTAAAAACTCAGTGGAGTGAGTAAATTGAGTAATACTATAGTATATTTGAGAGGCGGTATCCGGTTTGTGTTTGATCACCCCCCCCCCTCCTACCCCCCTCCCCGCAAACCACCCCTTTAAAACAAACCAAACCAACAAACTCCACCGTCGAAACTGCTTAATTGACAATAAAAACATACACAGGCGATTACACCTCATATCAATAGCAGGTGGGTCGCGCGAGTCAGCAGTTATCTTTGCTATCATCTCTGTTGATAGCCCAATACTGTGAAATTGCTACCTTTCAGTCTTATACTGTTGACGCTTGTTTAGTCGAATAAAACTTTGTTCCTACGTACGCTAGAGAGCGTTCGGGAGGTTATTGTTGACGTTAACTTTATTGAATTACCCATGAACCGTCTGCTATACATCTGTTAAACTCCTCAAATAAACTTCTCCATTTTCGAATAGTATTTATTTTTTCTTTGATTTGAATGTTGTGATTATAGCTGTAAGCTAAGACCCTTGCAAAACTTTTGGGTAAAAATCGTATTCAGTTAAAATAACACTGAGAATAAATTGGGTTGTCATGAGGCTTTAGCAATTCGAGTGAGTTATGTAATTCATTGTAAACCTAGGTTCAATTCGCGCGTGGGTTATAGGAATGTATTTAGTGACGAACTCACAAAATTAATTCCAGAGTCCAGCTGTTGCCAGAAAAGAGTGAAAACCTGTAGGTAACCTGCTAGTCGTAGTAGCATAAATGTGGCATTATTAATTATCATAAACAACATAAGAATTTCTCACTACATAAATAATACTACTTAGAACTTGTAGGAAAGGTTTATAGAACACACCAAGTTTATAAAGTACTAATATAGTATTCATGTTTTCTTATGAAAACCCAACCTCAATATTGAATTTCAGCCAAACATTTAAATACGAAACTAAACCGTTGTTCCTAGAAGTTAGAAATGTTGCAGTGTTAATTTTCATATTAGCTAAAGCATTCCTGGTATGAAATTTAATTATATACTACATCATACTCAGATATTATAGACTTTTTGGGGTTTAAAATTAATTAATTTATATATATTCCTGCTCGTTAATGAAGTGACTTGCATATTAATAAACCTCATCAGAATTGATATTACATTTATTAAGGCTTGAAGGTTATGATAATATCAGAGTTTCCCAGAAAGTAAATCACAGAGGAAATAGTAATTAGCTGTACTAAAAGCCCCCCCCCCCAAAAAAAATGGTTCTAGTAATTGTATATTTCCAACTAATTCATAGTATAATATAAACAATTAATCTAATATATAAAACATCATCTCCTAACGAGTGGAGAATAATTGTCCAGTAAGAACAAAATCCTCTTATTACACGGCAATTATCTTTTGATAATGTAAATGTATTCTTTGTCCAAAGTTGTGGAGTGTTGAACGAATGCTAATGGTGTGAATGTCTGTGTTGAATATTACTAACATTTCTTTGGTACAAGCATCATTTTTTTTATTCATTTTAAGGAAAAATCATGTGACTAATTTACATCTTTCTCGGAATTCATGAAACTAAGTCACTTTTTCTCAAGACTCAAGCAGATCACTAAAAATTAACCATTTTCAGGATCATCCCAGACATCAATACATCATTTTGATAATTTCACATTTATTGACATTTATTAGTTTAATGTTGGAAAATCCAATGTATCTTATTAATATTTTTGTTTTTCGTTCACAAAGTATAATAAAAGAGTAATAACACTGGAGATCCCTGATAAAGATTTTAAGAATACTATTTTTTGTAAGTATGGAATCATTTATAACTGCCGTATTTTTTTTAACGTTTAAAGGTAATTTTTTATGCTATTTATTTCTAAAAATATTTAAGGGTGCAGACATGCGATAACTTAAAACAGATTTGTTTTCAACAAACTCGAACAGAAGGTTAAAAATTTGCAAAAAATTATGAATAAGAAAATGTCTGTAGTAACATATTCAATTAAAATATTTCATGATCATAAAATTTGATGGTGGTCAGTAGTATATAATATATTAAAAAGGTTTTGTTGCTCGATTAAGTGAATTATCTCATTATGGATCATTTTGAATGTAAAAATTCAGTGTAATATAAAAAATTCAATTAGCAACTTAATTCAATAAATAGGTAAAAGAAGACAAAAAAAATAATTTTCTAAGACTTTTCTCTGATGAATAAAATATTCAAAATTGTCTTCTTATCTACAGTTTCTTTTCCGTAAAAGTAATTAACCTTTAAGATTTAATAATCATTGATATTTTATATTCCATAGACCTAATTATGGAGTTACACGATTTCTTTATCCATCTGAAATGTATAAGCTTCAACTTTAAATCCTAAAATGAACACAATGAAAAGAAAAATTAAACTTCACCTCTCCAGTTTCTTCTCATTTTTCTTCATGCACTTATACTCCAATGCAATGAGAAAGTTCGGGAATACAGATTGGTTAAAGAGACTCCAGGCTAACTTATATCCGATATCAAGAAATCATTTTCTTTTTTTAACTTCTTCCTGCACAGCCCTATTTCAAACTTCTAAACGACAAATTAAAATGCTAATTGGTACGATTCAAATTTATATGGTCCAATGAGCGATTCCCGATTTAACACGGGCCAATGAGCAATTCCGACTCTGACAAAGATACGAATTGCTACATAACAAGTTCTTTTTCAAGAAGTCATTAGGTGTCTCAAGAAAAGTCCAATGGCTTATTAATGTTTTAAAGGGAGCGAATTTAGAGGGCGAGCGTAGTTTCAGTTATTAAAAAAAAATGTCAGTTATACTGGGCCTAAGCAGGCCAAATAAATGCTTTTATTTCTCACTTGAAAACAAATCCATATGCACACTAAGAAAGTTAACCAAGCCATGAGATATTTTTTTATATAATTACTTAAAATGAAATATGCACTAGTAAGAGTGTGAGTTTGAAAAATGATTCCTTTAATTTTTGAATTAGGGCAAAAGAACATTCATACTACCATTAAGTTAGTTTATGTAACATTTTTCGATACGACGAATAATAATGAAGGTATTTACGCAATGACATTTTACCAATTATACTCGTATAAATACTCACTCCTGTTAGCCATAGCTAACGGACCTCTTTTTAGTCCATTAGTGGGTTTTCTGAGGTGCCTGGAATTTAGGGAACATATTTCAGATTCATCATTCAAATCATATTAATATCTAAGATCCGATAACATGCATGACGATGAAACCTCTTATTTGAAAAATAACCAACTATAACAAAAAGATTAAGGATTAATGAGACTTACCAAAATAATCACTTAATGTAATAGGATATACTTTAAAAGAAACTGCATTATAATTTCTTAATTAAATAAAATAACAACCCCAGTTCCCCAAGAGAAGTAATTACTGATTACAGATTTATAAAATATTATATCTACTTTTACATCGGACTTCAGGTTTGGCGAACATTTGAAGGAATTGTTGTGTAATGTTGTAGTAATTAGTAGTATGTAGTAGCAGTAATTGTAATGTGAAGGAGATGCTGAGCAACATCAGTTCCTTCTCCCAAAGAAAAACCATTAAATACCTTAAAATTGCTGATGGACTCCTTAACAGTTTGTAAATTAGTAAGTTTTAGTAAATGAAAGTTGTAGAAAATGGATTATCATTTCTCTAGATCCCACGCATAGTAACGAAGATATTTAGAATTTTCGATTAACCCCCTCCCCTGTGGCTGTGACGAACTCGACCTTTCTTTTCCGGATAATAATTTCAATATGAAGGTTGGTTTAACTATCTCGAAATTTGCGTTCACCAGAGAGCGAACAAACAACCTATGTATTACACACACATGTATGTGTGAATATAGTTATATTTTAAAATTAAAATTGATCTGTATTTTGGTATTCTTCTGCGATAATTCGCGTACATTTGAAGGAGTTGTGCAATTTTGTCATTTGAGCAACCTCAAAAAAATTATTTAAAAAAAAAAAGAAACCCCGCTAAAATGCCCATTGTATTATTATTTACTATTTTAACGTATAAGTTATGCTAAACGGAAACGGGCTCAGAAACAACACAGTTTAATTTTTTGCTAGAGCATTATTTCATGCTCTATAGTTTATTGCGTTGCCACTAATTCGTCATGGCAACCAACCAACAGAGCATGATATGCCAAGGCTTAAAATAGCAAGCAGTCTTAGTTATTATGTGTAGTAATTGGTTGGAGATACCCATGAGCAATGTGAATGAGATTGTATAATTTAAATTATTCCCAAGTGTAGATTATTATGATTAAATTAATAAACAAATATACTATTAAACAACATGGGAAAAAACCTTTGCTAGGTACTCATTAATCCTGACGTTAGAATAATCCTTGAGATGAACTTGTGAACAAGCCATCTCTAAACTAACTTGGGGTTAGACATGTGAGTTAAGACGTTGGTCTTAATCACGAGTTATGTCGTGAGTTCGATACTCACAAGAGCAATAAGAATTTATTTAGTGACGAACTCATTAAATAAAAACCTTACCCTGGCTAGAAAAATAGTGGTAACCCTTCCCAATTAGCTTAGCAATTGAGACGTTAATAAATAACATTTTTTTTTTAACTAAGTTGGTTCGTGGATAACGTTAGTTTCACTACAAAAGAGAATTCGTCACCCCTCGAATATATGATTAAGATGATGGAATCCCGGCGGGTGTAAACTTTTATTCTCTAATATTAGAAATAACAATATTTTGTGTTGTTGAATCTTCAGAGCACACTTGATAATTGTTCATGTGAACAGTAAAACCTGATGAGAAGGGGACTGCAGTATTTTCTCATCTTTATGATTTGGACTATCCAAAATTTCTATCGAAGCTAGAGATGTTAGAGAGACATTCCTCCGTATCCTGCACAGTAACATTACACGGCTTAATTCGTTCATTTCATACCCAAAAGTAAAGTATACTTAGAGGGCGAAAAGTACTATTAAGGCACATCAATTTAGATAATTATGTTCTCTTCTTACCTGGTGTGTCGAGTTTGCGATAAAGAGTTTTCAAAAGGTTATAATAATTGGTGGCTCAGTTGACGGAGTACCGGAAAAAAATAGCTAGGGGACCTAGTTTCTTTCGAGTATAAATTCTTTTAAAAATATTACTATTTACTGAATATAAATTAGGCTCAGTGTAAAAATAAAATAATATGAAAGATGCTCTGATCATTTTAAAATTATTGTGTGGTTTCCTTTGAAAATGATATGTACTTATTACTATAAAAGTTTAACATAACATAATAGGAAAAAACAAATATTTTTGATTTCTACAACAAGTTTACTAACATTATTTCTTTTAACACTTGCTTCATATAAAAAAATAGAAACAATTTAATAACTCTTGCCTCCTTATTAATGGTGATTTTCTAAGAGGATAAAAATTTCATTTAATCACATATTAACATCAATCCTAATTGAAGCTGAGCGATATAAAGAAGGTGGTGAAATCATTGAGCGGCATTATTTTTAACCCCTTCATCTGACTCAATATATTTTATAGCTCGCTCAATTACGAGTAAGAGAGTATAATTTGTCAATTGACATTGGTGCTTCTCCACCGAGTCATTCATTATTGATGTAAAAATAGTTTAATAAACAATGATGTATGCCTCCGCCCATGCATTCCTCGAGTCTTATGTCAGTGTTGTGCATAACGTTACATCTGCCTTCCTACTTAATCGTGTATAGTATAATGTACTATTTTTCTTGAGTACAATTGAACGTCTGACGACGCTTTACCTTGTAATCAAATAAACGTGTGTAAACATTAAATAAACAATGACAATTAGTTTCATAAGTTAGTAACGCATATTAGTCTCTTACTCAGCTAACTTTCATAAATAATTCTATTTTTTATAAATTATTTGTAAATATTTGTATTAGATATGTGTTTAATATTTATTTTGTAATTTATCTATTCTTTTATACTTTTTGCTACTAAAGTTATAAGCGTAATACCTCTGTCGTAGTAAATTAAGTTTAAAGGGCTTGATATGGAGCTCAATATTTTTAAAAAAATATCCAGATGTGATTGCATTAATATATATAAACGTGGATTATGAGAAGATGGAAATCAATGCTTCTTAAAATATTTTTATCACTGTCACATTTCTTATCAAACTAAAAGCGGCTTGCAAAAGATTTAATAGATTAAATTATGTCGAGCCTCTGACTGAAAAAAATATGTGATGGTAAATCATACATCACAGAACAGCCTTATAAGGACACTTGGATTCAACGTTAATAAAATGACTTATACTTATCACTCATAATGATATTTATTTGTTCAGAATATTCTACTTAATATCTGATTAAGTGAGATAAATTTGTTGTTTATATTTCATTAAGCGTACAATGTGCACAGAATTTTATGCTTTCCTAATTAAAATTACACATAAGCAAAACAATACAAATACTTTTGTAAATAAGAATATGAAAGGATGAAAAATAGCTGTGGCTCGGCCATAGAAATTACGTAGGTCTTATTATTTAAAAATTCAAGGATCCATAGGAATAGCCTCTCAAAAGCTAAACCGCAGTACGGTGAGTTTTGAAAATACCCCGAACACAAAGTGGATTTCACGGCGGCATTTGGACTCAAGGCTTTTTGAATATTTTAAAATATAGAAAAATATGTTTCAAGACCCCCTAATGTGGGCCACAGTCGGCGCGCTGAAAGACTGATGAATATGCAAAGCAGACTTCACTTTCAATAGGCACTAATACAATATTATCAGTATGCACAATAATATTTCATTGTTCCGAGTGCATAATCCTATCCTGCAATTAGGATCGTATCGCAGGCTCAGGAAGTAGTAAATTATTTTCTGGGAAATGCAACGATATGAGCGACCGTGGAGTTTACATGGGTCGTAAAGTAGATGTTAATAAACCGCTAACTAATCTCATGGAATGGAACTGATATAATTCAATATTCGCTTAAATTGTTTATAAGAGTCATAACAAGTACATAGTTACGTACTATAATGAGTAAAAAACAATAACTTAAATTTTGACAATACAGATTTTAGAGAATAAATAAACTGCTCATATCTTGTGAGATAATAAATATTTTTGACTTACACTTTATCATTCTTGGCAATATTATTGTTTTATATATATATATATATATATATATATATATATATATATATATATATAGTTATCACTACCTAAATGTATTCTATACTTATAGCCGATTTATTAGGTAAATACAATTTCTTTCTTCAATATATTTTGGATGATGTAGATTATTCCTGTTTATTATTAAAATAACGATTTATGAGTACATCTAACATTTACGTTATATTTACTTATATTAATTGGAGTATTTTTTTAGCCTTATAAAAGTTATGTTTGAACAAAAGTTACAAACCTAAAACCCTAGTAAGAGGTAAAAATAAAATAAATAATTTTAAACACTTTATGTGAACTAGGGGTCTTATATTTTGGCAGAGCAACAAGACAAATGCAAAGCTAATTGCGGCAAACCTCTACATATAAAGAAAAAAAAAATTTTCTTAACACGAGAAAATATATAATTTCGAATATTGGGGAGGTCTTGCCCGTGCAAGGGAAATTGCCGAGAGAAAGGTGACCCATTATTTGCAACTATGGAAAGAAATCTAAGCCTTGTACTCGTATGGATATGGAATTAAAAGAGAATTAACACCTTAACGATTGGAAATTAAGGCCAGTACTTTTGCCCGGTAATAATGAAACGGGTAAATTAACCTTTTATTTTCGCTTGAGCATGGTCCAATGAACTAAATAAATAAATTGCCAAGGCTGTTGATTTGGCCGCATTTTCACTACATTTTAATAATCATGTTTGTAAATTTCTCCTCCATGAAATTCGGTTATTGGTGATGCACTCATGACCCGATATAGGCAATTCTGTCAATAGAAAAATGTTTTATAACCAAGCTTGTTTGTCATATAATTCCCTACAAAATTGGTCCTGCTCATTCTTCTCCAACTCGTATACATAATGAACGAATTTCTAGTTTGCGTTTCCTGAATTGTAACTCACAGGTATAAATACTGGCAGTAGACCATAAAGTAAAAAAAGGAAAATCTTACAACATTATTTCACTGCAGTTTAACACTCTGCATGTTTGGCGATGCGCAGTAGACTCTTTAGTAGCATGTGCCCTCAAATCTAAAATTACATAAAGTTTATCCCCATACCCAGAGAGCCATTTAAAGATAAATTGAAAGTAGTAAAACATACAAGAAATAGCTGGAGTATGATGCATGCAGATGAAGTATAGTCCAAATATCAAACAAATTAACAAATCTACCAAATTGGTAATTATGTAGGAAGAGGTATATTGTGTAAATGCTTTATTTAGGTTTCTTATTTACCTCTTTCTTTGTGTGTTTTTTAATTATTCACAATAAACCACTATTATAATCATTGAAAAAGTAGGTCACTTTTCGTTCAGTCACTATGATCACTGACCCAAAGGGCCCTGTGCCAAGCCATTCGTGTTAGGAAATTTCTTTTGACGCGGGCCGCAGAAGAGATTCAGGAAGTATCAGCTTGCAAAGAAAAAAAAAATGCGCTCAGCAGTCCGAAGAAATGAAGAGAAAAACGGCTCGTAAGAGACCTTTTATTCGCGCCATTTCAATATGAATAGAGCCGGGAATAAATTAAATAAATTGTTGCCATTGCAGCAAGTGAATTATATATGTAGGCTCCTCTCATGAATATAGATTATACTTTAACAAAGAAGAGCCTAAAAGAAGCAGGCTTTGGGCCTACGCTCTGCTTCCACGGCCAACAACACGAGTGACATCTTCTTAATATTTCCTTATATTTATTAATCAAGCAATGCATACTTAATGAGCCGTCACTGCTTGAATGGCAGCCCCACAGCCTCTGGCCTCGCCCGGAAAAATCTCATAAATAAATAATTATTTATAAAAAGGATGTTTTGATTGTAGACGCGCGCCTGCGCAGACGTACAAATACACTATGGGGTAAGTAATGTTTTTCAGTGGGTGAGAAAGGTCATTACAAACTATATATTAACATATTAAATAAACCTCGATGGTTTAAAGAACATTTTTTAAGCCGAAATTACTTCAACGTATTCGTTTCAGGATAGTTAAATCGGCCTCTCAGGAGATCATTACACTTAAACCGACAACAATAAAAGTTTATATTTAACAAAAAAAAACAGATAGAAAACTGTTTACTAAAATATAATTGAGTGGCTGCTCACTAGAGGTTAGCATATGGCTTCACAGCAAACCTAACCACAAGAAAGCAAAAATTAAATGAGAAGATAAATGTTAACAAAAATATAGGGATAGTTTGGAAATTGGTTCATCTTCAATTCTAGGATCTCCTTCTAGAATCGAACCAAAGATTTCATGAATTTTTACTTCCTTGCACGAACTATGTCACATTACAATAACGACTATCTTCAGAGTGTTACGTCATGTTTTGAACTGATCTACCACCTGATTGTGCACCCCTCTTTTTCATCAAAATCCCTAAAGGGCAGAGGGGGGTTAAGGAGCCCAAAATAAATAGAATGCAAAACTCCGTTCCTGTAAGAGATAAATCTAATTTGTAAAGAACAATTTTTGTTTATCCTAAAAAGATCTGTAAATTATGTTAGTCCTTTTTTTTTGTTTATAATTTACGGAGATGAGTATATAGTTTAAAATGGAATCATGTTAAACGAAGTACATCAAACGATCGCCTGTATTACTAGACTTTTCTATATTTTCATTCAGCTCTTTAATCGTCTCAGATTGGTGGGATGAAGGTCCAATGTACACACATATAAATACACTGACACACACACACACATACACACGCACATTTTTATATATATAGGACAGAAACCGAGCATGCAAAACAAAGACCGTACAAATTACCTCCAAATTATAAATATTCAAAAACTAATTCCAGAATTAAAATATGTATTATACAAATGATACAATCAAAAATTAGGTTTGATTGAAACAAATCGTGGTTTGTATCTAAATATCTGAGCAATTAGAGTTTCTCCTTCTCTGAATGTAGTAATTACAGGTCATTATAAAATAAATTGATATAAATGTACAAGGATGTGGCCTTAATCTGCTCGTCTAATTATACAGGCCTGTGGCCAGGCGTGGGTGAGTCTATATTCTCTTATAGACTTGGCTCAATTTAAATATGAAAAGTAAATATTTTTATGTAAATAACAGATAATTTTGGTCTCTTGCTTCCTTCCAAGTTGGCTTCCAAGAATATATTTGCAATTAAATAAACCAACACACCCAGCCTCGTTTTACGTTTAATTAAACATTAATGAGCTAAAAGTATTTCTCCTGAGTCAAAAATGAATTTAAAACATATTGAACGGAAACAAAAATTCATTCTAATTTAATATTTATTCCAAGGAAAGCACACAAGGAAAATGTTATGATGTTATATTTACTTAAGTAGCTGACTGGTTAAAAATTGACAGAAATGCTCATTTAATTAAAGCAAATATTAATATGTGAATGAATGACGTTTTAAAAATGCATTTGGTACATTAGTTTTCGGTTTTCAAAATTTAACCATTTATACCTAAATATAAACATTTCTAATTCTAATTCTTCTAATATTTCTAATTATGGAATTGTAAAATAACTAAAATAAAATATTATTATCAGTTTCCTTTTTTTTTATCTACAACAATAGATAAAATTTATTTAAAAATAAATGTTTCTATATAATTAATAGGATTTTCATTGACCAATAAGAATCTCTATGAAGAAAGTCTCAGGCGCCCAGATTTTTGTATTCGATCACATTTTTTCTTTTTCTTCTGGTCATATTATTATTGCTATAAAACTCACGTTTTATTTCGTTTTTTGAAATGTGTCATAATTATAGTTTTCTTAAGTTAATCAGGTCATTAGTTATTAGAATTATTGTCAAACTCAGCGACATTATAGTTCTGGAACGCGAAAGCTTTAGTATATTGCTTCTTGACCATATTTAATATTATTTCTCAGATTCAGAAATTATAACTTGGTCCTAGAGTACCATTCCTAATTTCCGTAAGCTCATACGAGTATTAGAAGGATGTGAATTCATAGACACTCCTTTTGTGGTCATTTAAAGTAATACGTTTAAGTATGGTGCACAAAGGTTTCCATCCTGTGACTTGTACTACAAGAGTATAGCGCGCTACCACACCTTGTAGACTGGCGATGTATTCCAAAATAAAGCCAAGAAGGTTGTAGCGTGACGGTGAAGTACCATTGATCCATTGGAGGGGTTCCATCTTCAAAAGGGATGCTTTTATTTGGTTTTATGGCTTACTTGTTACGGCCCCACTTTTATCGGCTTCGTCTTAATGAAACCCGCGGCAGCCCCCACCCCTGGGCCTACTTTGCCAGCAAAATCGCCAAGTATAACAAAGTCATTTGATCTCTTTTCTGATGGATCATAAACTGCCTTTCTTCTTTTTTACTCTTTAATCTTTTTTTTCCGCTCCTCCCTTCTGCCTATCTTGTAAGTTGTAACAATGTAAGTCTAGTAGTGAGTTGTAACTGATGATTTACGGTCTGGCGCTTTTAAAAGTGGCCGTTTCGCCATTTAATTTTGTACGTGGAGTAAGATCTCATTACCTAATAAATACAGTAATACTTGAGCGTTGTTTCATTGTGGAACTTTGACTATCCTTGTTCATTATTAAAAAAAACAAACAAACAAAGGAAACAACGAGCAACGGAAATGACTGCAAATACTTCTGAAGCAAAAAGTAAAAATTCAAGTACATTTCGGATCAAGATGTTGTGTTTGTCTGAAAATAATTATTGTTTATGTACTGGGGTTGTGGCGTAAAAAAAATCAGAAGAAAGCAGGGGAATATTTATTTTAAATTAATTCTTTGTGTGAAGATAATAGTTCATAAAACTAATCTTAAGTTCATTTCAATTCGCAAAGTTAAAAATGTCTAATAAAACTTCTTCAGAAAAATTCTCATAAAATATTCTACTCTAAATGTGCCTGTATCGACATGTAATATAAATGTGAGTTTTAGTAGATATTTTAATAATATTGACAATAGCTATTTTATTATATTATAATTCGCTGATCATATGAAAATGTTTTTGATTTAATCTTCCATTTACAAAAAAAGGAGGAAATTAGGTCTTTCATAATTATGTGGAACTGAGATGGTAATATACTTATTGATTGCTCAGAAGAAATGCTCTCAGTCCTACATTATTTTCATGCAGTAGTCATTTTTGGAACAGATGTATCCGTTCAAAGCTTGGCCAGGTTATAAATTATGAACATTTTAATTTCAAAGGAAGTCTGTTGATTGGCCACGTCCAAATAATAACAGGCATAATTTCTTTTCTTATTCCAACCTATTGATCACTATTGATTCTCATATAATTTCCATAGTTTTGCGAGCTAAACAATTAAAAAAAAATACTGGAATTAGTGAGAGGAAAGTTGAAAGTAGGTTTTGCATTAATAATAGTTCTTCGTTCATCAAATGTATTGCCAACCCTAATAATTAGAATTTTTATCCTTCGTTCAATATTTAACAAGCCAAGCAATCCTCCGATGGGCTTTCTTCCATCCGATAAGGAATGATAATTTTTATTTTAGCAATTTTATTATTTCCCTTTGCGTGTTTAACAAGTTGAAACATTTAAATACAGTTATTACTTTAATAAGGGAGATGTTATGGATGGAAAAAGGAAAAAAAAATTGTTCGCGGCCGATAATTTCGGAAGCTTGGCTGTAATTTCTTTTTATCTATAGTCACTACCTATTTCGTGGCTGGGATCGTTACCGATTCGGCTTCAGTCCGATTAATGAAATATGCACCAAAGAGATAATAAGTCTGCCTTAACAAAGCAGCAAAGTGTGCTGCTATCTAGCGCCCGTCGCCTCAAATAGACTCAAATTGGGCCACCCATTTCGAAGTTATTAAAATGAAAAAAAAAAGTAATAATCTATTAAAAATGAATGTAGCCTGGAATTAATTGGGGTTTACTTATGGCCTTTAGAAGTATATTATATCGGAAAAGATTGATTAAAAGAATATATTATTTGTTGCACGTGATTCATTAAATGTGGCACGTCATGTCTCATAATCGTGGGTGATATCGGCCTCATCTGGTATTTTGAGCCCTAAATTAATTTTAGGAATAAAATAACTTATCTTAATTGATGTCATGAAATTCATCATGGCTGTTACCTGTCCGCACTCAAGTATCACGTAATGTTTGTGGAAGCGAGGAAAAAAAAGAACCAACCATTTCTTTTCTCTCTCTCTCTCTCTCTCTCTCTCTCTCTCTCTCTCTCTCTCTCTCTCTCTCTCACACACACACGCGCGCGCACACACACACACACACACACACACACACACACACACACACAAATTCTCTTTAATTCGTTATTAAAATACTAGTGGTGGACTTATTTTCTTTTTGGGCTTAATATACTTTGATACATTTTTTTTTTTAGTTTGGCTGACATATGGTATTCAAATATTAAAAATAATCATGGTTTTTTCCATCAAGTTATGGACAATTTATGGCAAGAACAAAATAAATAAACTATTGTCCGTCGGAGACAACTATTGTCCGTTTACTGTAACTCAAGTTTTGTATCTTTACTGTAGACTTTTAGAGGAGCTTAAACAGCGAGTCAATATTAAAAAACATCATTTGTCCTCTTCGACAGAAAATTTTGTCATACGGCCTGCAGTTTAAAGGTAAGAGTATTCGACTGGATATCAAAGAAAGCTGCGTTTGACCCCCTTGCTGTTGTGAACAATTTCTCTAACGTATTAAAATTAATAAATAATTGTTTCTAATGAAAAATTATTAACTCTAAAAAAACAATAAAATACAGTAGAACGAGAGAATGGTACTTCAAGCAATTATATCTTAAACGGCTAACAATTAACAGGATATATATATATATATAATGTACTTATATTTATATATAATATAAAAAAACCTATATATATATATATATATATATATATATATATATATATATATATATGTATATATATATATATATATATATATATATGTATATATATATATATATATATATATATATATATATATATATATATAAACACACACACATACGATTACGGCGCAATGTTTAAAGAATACTTCTAACGAGAGTGGAAAAATATATCGCAAATTATCATCTACAATACTTATTATTGTTAATATTTTTATTTATTTGGTTTGTGCCCCACATCGATGGTAATTGGAATAATTACAATAATATATTTACTCCTTCATGTATTTACCTTTGTTGTACTTTATTTTTAAATTATGGAAAATATTTCTTAAATATCTGATTATTTCTCATATCCGTGTTTTGTCTAAATGAATATAATAAAAGTTAACCCTTTTAAATCTTTTTATGTATGCTGTAGACCTATTCTATTTTATACTATATGTTTTTGTATGTGTTTATGTGTTTTAGATATGTTAGTGTTTAGATATAATTAATAAAAATAGTCTCCTTCCCCAACCAGCATATATGAATATATGTGTGCTTGTGTATATATATAAAAGTACTATGAATGCGCTCTCAGATATTATGTATAAGATTAATGTTTATCTGTAAATTTATGTCCTCCACTGAACTATTATTAAGTCTATTCGTTCTAAGATAATATTCATAAAGACCATACTAATGGGCAAGATATCGGGAACTATCTTTTCAATATATATACATATATATAAAGAATTCATGTAAATCTAAATATTAGGTACGTTTATGGCCAAAATCATACTGGAAAGAGTGGGGTGTTAGGAGAAGGGCTAACAGGTATAATTCGAAATATTTCTGTTATACTTAGCCTGATCTAAAAATGTTATATAAACTTTGTGTTCATAGCGCTGTCGGCCTCTTTAGTTGATTTATACATTTTTCCGTAACTTTAATATTAACGAAGCTATATCTATTTTTGAGCTGTCCGCTCTTGGTAATATCCCACGTCTTTAAATTTCATCTGTATCACTAAATTTTTCATATGAAGCTTAAGTTCCAAGTTTGTAGACGAAACTATTCTCGAATAAAGGATTGCTAGAAATATTGATTAATATCTGCAGATGAGTATATGTGCTGGAATGAGTCAATGCGACGTCATCGGTTTTAATTATTTTTATTATATAATTATGGCATACCTCCATTTTCCAATAATATAAAAAATAAGTATAGCCTTTAACGATTAAATCGTTTTTTAATCTGCTTAGCGGATTGCCTGTTTTAATACACCTATCTTCTTTCTTGTTTATTTTAATATGTACTTAAAACTAATGGTAAACGTTATTATAAGAAAATTTGTAATGTTATGAGAAAAAATAATATCGTTTTTATAACTTACGATTAAAAAGGAGTTAAGAAAAAATTGGAAGTTTTTTTTTTTTTTTTATTTTTTTTTAGGAAGAAAAAGTAAGATTGTATAAAATGTTATCTGAGGGGTAATTAAGAGAGGTAAGGGGGGTCGGGGGGGGGGAGGAAGAAGAGACTGTACCAGGGCTCCTTTACTTTCCCCCACGGCTGTACTTAACTCTATTATATAATAAATGCAGTTTATATTATTCGGCCCCCTCCTTCCCTCCCTCTAGATCGATAGCCTGCATAATTAACAACGTATAATATCGACCTCAGTCTCTCCCCCCGTCTGTGAAAATGGCCGACACCGACTCGCCCCCCAAATCCGCCGTCTTTCCCGTCTGTCCGTTTCTCAGAGGGATCTTCTCTCGAAGTCGGCTGGAGGCGTTGGTCGGAGCACGGTAAAGTTCGACCGCTTGGGAGTCCAGCAGGGCCCCGTTAGAGTATGGATTCAGTGGCGCTTTTTGTAACGATTTTTTTTTTAAAAAAAAGAAGCCAAAACCTAACCTTCTAGAAATAATGGCGTGGATACATCTATAACTACACTCAGAAAACTGAGGGTAGAAAAAGGTACGGGTTCGATCTCGCCAAGAGAGAAATTTAGTTCACTTGTTCGCCACCAGTACGCGCTAGTGTAGAAGTGCTTACGGATCAGCAGGAGTCTATTGTACGAGTTTAATACTCCTGACAGCCCATGGATGACTATTATGACTCTCTTAGATCCCGTCCACAGGCCGATTGACAAAGGTTGAACTGAACACGACCCCCCGGGTAAAACGGGGCCCCCTAATCTACTGGAGACCGCTTATTTCAGTTTCTACTTCGTTAACGGAGGTTAAACGTCGACTTGAAAAAAAAATGTAAAAATATTAATAAATCTGAAAAAAAATAAAAATGAATATACCTGCTACTATTTCATTCTTCAATAGTTTTTAAGAGTTTCAGTTTTCCAGTTTGCTTTTGGACTTTCTGAACATTTCTTAAACATGGGATTTTTCTTCAAAAGGCCACTGATTGATCATGTCCAATAGAGTCAAATCACAAGGGCATATTGGACCACTAACGCCAGTTAGAATCTTGCCGCTAAGAATATGACTTGATTCCATCATTGATTGAAAGAAGTATCAATATAAGTCTTAAAGAATCTATCTCACTTTACAAGTGGCCTTACAGTAATAAAAATTAAACATTATGAACAAAAAAAAAGTTATAATAGAAAATCATGAATATTTGCAAATTCAATTAAAACCTAAATCATTTCGTCAAAATATTAGTAACATTATTATCAGGCTATAATAACACACGGGATGATTAGAGAATGGAAACAAAACATCTAATTGATTTAAATTATTATTGTAAATTATATGATGGCTAAAATGAAATAGAGGTCTTATTTGTTTATGACGTCATTTCGAAATTGCCATAATTAATATTCATGTGATCATGGGGAAATACTCGTTCTCTAACCTTTAGACATAATTATAATTGTAACTTGAATAAAAATAAGACAATTTAGATTACCTATATTTTTATTTAATAATGAGTAACGTAAACATTGCTCAATTCTTTGGGTAAGAGATATTTTGAAATTTATTAATTAAAATTTGTTTATTCATTCCAAGATTGGTTAGTTCAAGTGACACCGATTTGGCGGCTGTACCTACATTTCATGGCAGAGATTTTTCTTTAAACAGAAATATTTATGAAAAAAGCTGAGGTTCTATAAATAAATGGGTAGTTCAGAAATGTCAAAATGTTAACTGGATGCAAGTTGATCGCCTCCCTTTACAATCAATAAATTAAGGTTATAGTTAGTTATTAAGGGTTTTTAAACTGTTGTTAAAATTAAAATATATTTTAGATATTAAGATATTGGTGATATCAAATATCTTTATTTGTTTTTCTGGTTCCTGAGAACATTTGTGATTTATTGTCTGTCGTCCAAGGCCTTCCTTTGTGATTATGCTGCACGCAGCGTTTAGAAACTAGTACTTCTCTAAGTGAGATCAAATAATTGAGTGTTTGTTTAATCCTGAGATTTGGTAGGACGACCTCTCCTCTAATACTTTTTACATGGCTGAAAGACCACTCCTTAACAGTATTTTTCAGACTCAGATGATTGTAGCGAATGGTCATTATTTGTCCATGTTGATTGTAAAGTATATGTTGTCTAACTATACAAATTTGTATAAAAGAATTCCGTATAAGAACCTTTATTTTGACATAATTCAGTATAAGAAAGTCTTTATTACTATTATTTTTTGCCCATTGGGAATTCCATAATTGAACTTGCAAGCTGGTTATCATTATAGGGGGTAGTTTAAGCTTAGAAATGCAATTTAGGTGAGGTGAATTAATGCACATTACTCAGCTCGGTTCCAAAATTCCATTACGTACGTATATTGGATGTACAAAATAGCTATTTAATAAGGCACCCTTTTAGATGTCATTATAGGCTCCCAAATAATAAACAGCTGATATATCGATTCAAATAAGCACCGCTTTAATTCATAATTAAAACGAAAATGATATGAATGAATTTGATGGGTCGGCATTACACGTAGTAGAGCTGTCGCGATTTCTCATTTAGTCATGGAGTCGTCACCATTCCCTTTCTGAATATTATTAATAACCAGAGTCCCATAAAGGAATATTTAATGCTAACAACGAATATCAGTTAGTTCGGACTGACACGCGTGCATACTCCCCGTAAATCGTAAACCTAATCCCCCCCCCACTCACCGTCTGACCCGTCTATAGGAAGTGACAGGGACCTCATTCCGAAACGAAAGCTTATGAAAATTAATACAAAATTAACAAGATCGATTGCGCCAGCCGTAACTCCCGAAGTGCATGATGATAAAGTAATACTCTGCCGGCTGGTAATAATGTTAAGTTGATATGGTTAACTAATGCCTTGACGCCATGACTCCTCTCATATATGATGTAATATGATATGATACTTGAAGCTCTGCTATATCAATTTATAAAGTCAACCTTTCATCTCCTATATCAAACTTTATTTAGTTAAAAAGTATGTTTTTTGATTTAATTGTCACAAGAACAAAATAAAATAGTAAAATCACCACGACTCACTGGGAGGGGAGGTGGGGGTTAGAGAAAGGCGATTATAAAAAAAAATTACATTTCTCTGTACGTATTAGGGGCACAAACATATGTTTTGGTACTATTTTTTGTATACTATGATAAAATCTATAAATTAGTTTCTAAGGCGTTTTATGTGTTGGATCAGAGATATCGTGTAGCACTTTCAAATCACTTTTAAGAAGTCATTTATCATATATTGTTCAATACCCAAGATATGTATTAATTTTTCTCTGAAATAGATTTAAAGAATGGCATATATATTCTATTATCTTTTATACCCGTATGCCATGAAGAAGTAAATATATTTTTAATAAGATATTCAGCAATTGATGGTTTTATCTCAAACCCGTAAACTCTGCATAAAAATTTGAAATACTTCAAGGTTTTATGGGTTTATTGACATGGAGGACGTACAAATAATATTCCCACCAATAGATAGTGTAGAGGTTGAGAACCAATGCGTCACAGAGACTAGGAAAGTATTTATAAAATGAAAGGAAGTTATTAAGGAGCCTGTAGGAAACGAAACGGACACATATATTATTCATTAAGATTATTACTTTTTTTTTGTTGTTGTTGTAAATAATAAAAGGAAGGAAGTTGGGTATATGTTGTGGCTTGAAGAACAATCCGATATGATTGTAGTGGGAAGCCGGTCTAATTGTAGGTACTTGTCGGTAATTGTGAATGAATATTTATGAATGACAGGACTCCCCTGTGTTCTCGTACAATACTGGAGGCACCGCCTTCACAATAGGGAAATTCCTTTTTTTTTATTGTATTTCCAAGGCACGGAGGCTCAGGGCAGGAAGTCAACCTGCTACTAGGAGTCGGCTCAGCATCCTGCCAGCTTCTGTCTTGTAGTGTATTCCTCTTACAATGAGCAAGTGTCTTATTGTTTTTTATTTCTTCTTAAATGTTTAATTTGTTATTCGCTTAAAGTATCTGAAGTAATAGTGGTCTTCTTAACGCTGGCGAGAACACTCGCTTTGACCGACAGCTAGTCTTGAGCGGTTGAGTTACAAAGCTATACTTCTGGATCAACTGAAATAACATGTTGACGGCATTTTAACGGTTTAGACACCCTGCAGAGTTCTATCGCACGACCGAACCATCACAGTCCACATGCGTGTAAGCGAATAGGGGTTTTCCAAACTATTCTAGTACATCTAGAGTAGATCTGTGAAGCTATGATGTTCAATCAATGAAGAAGTTCTTCGAAATTAACGGAGGAGACCAGCTTCCACTGACCACTAAGAAAAAATATGTGGTCACAGATGTTCAAAAATAAAGTCCTTTATTGGCATGATAATATAATATGAAGATGATATTATAATATGAATATGATTATATAATATAATATATACTCCAGGGCAAAGGGAGTTCAACTAATCTACTATAAAACTTTTTGGGTGAAATTTTCATTTGCATTGGTTTTTTTTTCCTTGTATGAACTACAATTAGGAAACTTTTTCTTTCTAGATTTCAACGGAATTATCTGTTTTGATCCTCCCTGAATACATTTTCTTTATTTTTGGTGTGCCGTCCACTCAAAAATTACTAGCTTTTTAGCTAATTGTCATTTTGAATCTGTTGGAACATTAAGTTGTGGAGTTCTCCTCATGTTCCAAAATCCCCTAAAGGGGAGATTAAAAATTCCAAAGACATCCGTCTCTATTAGAGAACGTGTTTCACTTTCAAATGAAATAATCTTAAGCGAAGTGCAATAAAGCATTTTAAATATTTAATTTAATAGGCTAGAATGGAAGTCATGTGGTATCCACATCAGATTTTTTTTTTTTATAACAATTACACAATTACAATTGTGCGTTTCAACGCCGTTTAGAATCCATTTTCATTTTACTAGAATCATCTTCAATTTGAATATTTCTTATAGCAATTTGAATACAATCCAACATTTATGGCCAAATATTTCCGCCATTCTGCCATCGGACCAATTTTGGCCACATATGACCTTTTTTCTTGCATCATCGTTTGAAAAGCTGCACACTTCCACCATAATTCCTCGTAACCGAAATTGTTTGCATTCTTTTATGGTTAACGACTTCTTGTTGTGTTATTTAATTGAATTTTAAAATTCTACCTATTAAGAAGTATTTTTTTTCAATGGAAAAGGAAACACAAAACTCATTACAAAAGTTTTATAGACTAGTCAAGAATTACTAAATTATTTCCAAGCACACCGATAAGGCAGCAACGGACGACAGCGTTTATAGTACATTTCCTTGACATTAGATTAATAACAGTAGCTGCTCATTTCCTATGCTCTGTGTCGCTGATTTGCCATGAAATTACTATTTTTTTTTTTTTTTTTCAAAACAATGGACAAGATAAGACCTTGACTACGACATTATCTCCCGTGAAAAATATGGAATTTATTAACCGTAGAAGAGTTAATTTATAATATGACGTGGCTTGAGGTGGAAAACAATGAGGACGGGGGATTCCCTGCTCGAAACTGAGGATGCATTAGCCTCGCACCATCAATTCGGCCACCAGCTGTTGGGCTAAATTAAACTGGCCAAATGGAAATTACTCACAATTTTCATATTTATTTTATTACTTGCTCTTTTCCTGTTGGAGCATTTTTCCCTCAAAGAGGTCATTTTCAATCCGTTATATGTACGAAAAGCGCTGTCTTATACATCTCATTAGAATATTTGATAAGTATTTAATCAATGTCTCAAAGAATAACCTGTTTCTTTGAGACATTGATTAAATACCCTATTGGCAACCGGCACATGAGGACATGAAAAATATAATTTTTAGGAAAACGCCAAACAAGCTACAGGACCAATACTACAGAATTTGTAACTCTAGTATGCAGGCAAAAGTTTAAAATGAGTGGCAAATATCCTAAAATAAACAGAGAGGAATTAATAAGGTTAACAATAAATCAATTTTTTGGTCCCTCAATTTTTTTTTTTTAAACGTTGCACTTTAAGCATAAATAAGGTATTTTTAAAGCATTTTATTGTTAAAGGTTTAGTAGCTTTACTGCTGGTTTTTATGCAGGAACTTTTATGTGCATTTTCAAGTTTTTGACCAAACTTCTTATTTATTGTATCTTTTATTGTTTGCAACTTTGTAGATGGGAATGAAAATTCCTGAAAGCGCTTAACGTTTAAAAAAAAAACATTGTGAGGAGTCACAAAATTGAGTTCTTGATTCTTCATCCTTAACACCCGCAGAAATAGAAAGAACGAATTAATAACTTGTTCAGTTGCCGGATTGCCTTCCACTAGCAGAAATGTAAGGCGGCAAGACATTTTTAGTAATCACATACTGAACGGAAGTCAAAAAAATATACATACTGAACATGATTTGACTGACTTATTTAGCTTATTTATCTAGCATATACCTCTTATTACATTTAACTCAATATAGCATACTTCTATAAAGGATACTCATTAAAATAAACGGGTCAAAGCTGATTAATCTACTACAAAGATCATCGTAATTTCTTCTTTAAGTATGAAATAATTTGTTTATTTTCGATTGTGTTTTATACATCAAACATAAATTAAAGATATCCTTAAGCTTTGGAAATGTATATTAAACACTATTTCCATGACAAACTATTTACAGTTTACTAATATTTTCTTGTGATAAAGGGTGGTTATATGGGAAGATAATGCGTCTTTTTGAAATAGCAACTGTGTGTCAAAGTAGTTTTTTTTTAATTAATTAATTTTATTTTCTATTTTTTTACACATTTTGATGACTGTTTTTTATAACTGTGTCGCATTTTTTAAATCGTTATTCTTGCAGCGACTCAAGCCCGTTTCTTTATTTTTCGTGTTGGTTGTTGAAGAACTATGTCTAGGTCATGGAAAAACGTGAAAGAACAACGAATACTTTGCAAGAACTAATGTTTCCATAATAATCTTTATTATGTTTTCATTTCCCAGTACCTTGGTTCTAAAAGAAAATTTGAAAGGATTGGACAATCGTAAACCAACGGAGGTAATTTCTGGAATTATTTATTTATCGAAATAATACCTTTAGAGTTTCGAATTTCCACATCAAGGTAATTTGTCCGGAAATCAGATGTCCTTGTTATTGTGAAGGTAATCACAATATTCAGGTTATACAACTCCATTTTTATTTTGAAATACTGATTCTGGAGAAAATATTAAAGAAATAGTTCTGTGAATAGTGAATATTTGTTTTTTTATTTCATTTTATTTTCATATAATAATTACACAGTTCAGGTAATTGAATTCAACGGAATAAAATTATTTTACAAGGCTTCATATTTGTAGATTTGTTTTAGTTACTAATCTTAAGAATAGAGTGCCGAGTTCGATTCTTGCCTGGGAAAGGAAATTATTTAGTGACGAAATTCATTAAATAACATCCTAAATCCCAACCAGGCTAGAAAAGGGTGGTGACCTGTAGATAACCCTTCCCAATTAGCCTGAGTTGCAACAAGTGGACGTTAATAAATAATAACAATAAATAATCTTAAAAAAAATTATAAGTTATTAAAAAAAATGTCCAATTTTTTAGGTATCCAAAGTAATGTGCTATTTTTTGAAAAAAATGGAAGGTTGTTTGTGGTCGTAAGTTCACGGTGTTAAAAGCCACCCAAAACTTTTGAATAAGGTAGGGTTTTTTTTCTAATAGAAAGAAATAGAAACTTTATTATGAACAAATTTATTCATAATCAACAGTAGTAGCGGATCAAAGTAAATTCAACAACAAGGAACTACAAAAATATAAATTTTAAAATCAATCAATATACACAAGCAAAATTAATGGAACGCCGCTGAAAAAAACAACAGATTTCACGATTAAAAATCAGGCCAACAACATGAAACATGAAAGAAAAATCAATTACAGCAATTTAATTTTAAATAAGCACAATTATTGATTTTGTATTACTTATTTACAGTTCCTTATTCACCTCAGTTTACAAGCCAGCCGTATAATACTCTAAAACATTAATCTGTGATTGGTAGAATCCATTTTCTCCGAAAATTTAAACTCTGTACATGTGACGGTATATTATTTTAAAGAAATTATTGTATTGATATAAATTAAAAGTCCCTGTTATTAATAATTTCCAAATAATAAATCAATTTTATGGGACACACGAAATTCGGAATGGACAAAAGTAAATTTTAACTTTACTGTATATCGAATTATGAATGCTAATGAATGTAATTTACGACGAGGAGCCCTTTTCAGAAATAGACGAAAGGCGAACAAATGATTTTGATTAATGATGGATTTAGTGAAATGATGAACATTGATTGAAACATTAAAAGAGAGAGAGAGGGCATCGGAAATCAAGCGTCACGTTACATTAAACATCGATTCATATAAAGCGCCCTAAATAAATGAACGATATTACATCGAAACATTATGAAAGAGCACGAATGAATACAAAACACTAATAATACATTTGGAGAAGAATGCTCGCAAAATAAATTGCAACATTATTTGATCTTTAAACATAGAACATAAATATGAATAGAATAAATTAATGTCTTTCATTTCTGTATTCGATGATGAGAGAGTACTCGGTAATATTTCATGAATCTACATTTGGTATTACCAATTTTGAAAGCATATCAGAATAATAATTAAATATCGGAGTTTACCTATTTTATGGTTCAAATTATAAGATGGACCTATATTTTAATAGATACGTATTTATTTTGTTGGAGATGGGTTTTCATTATTTTATTTTTCCATAAATGACAAAAATTTGTAAGAATCAAGGAAAGCTAAATACAAATAGAATTAAATGTACTTTTAATAACATTTATATAAATGAATATATTTTAAAATGAATTGATTCTTTCTATACATAATTATTCTAACCCTGTTATAACTTTTACTCTTTTTTCATAGTGATTATAGAACACTTTATTGAACCTTAAATAAGTTTCTAAGCTATTTATAATAAAATGAAAAAAAAAGAGGATTTATAGATTTTCAAGACATACACTTCTAATTTAACTCCGCCATTTAGGCAAATAATAAAACTACAGTTCTAAATAAAACGGAATTTAATAAAAAGGAATTGTGTCCTTCCATTATGTGAACAGAAGTGAGAGCGAAATAAGTATAATTTGATATAATTTTTCTACCCATTTTGGTAGAATGTAAAGCATAATGCATAATGTTCTTTACCACATAGCAGACATTTCCGAAGTATGTGAAGCTGCGCGCTCTTACGGTGGGGGGTTGTAAAAAATATTCGCGGAATTGCCCCATAAATATAGCAAGACTTTAGCATATTTCATAATATAAAGGGTGTCCTCCACCCCCGTTCCTCAACCCATGGAATTCATATTGTAAATTTAAAAAGCCCCCGGGAATTAAATATTTATGAAAGAAAGATGGCCTGGAGGGACGTCAATAAGATCTGCCTACAATGTGCAAGAATTTCTATATTCAAGGGCAACTTTGTAGGCCAACTAGAATTTAAGAGCCGGATTTTTCGATAAATTAATTACATAAACTATTTAAAGTTAGGCTAACATTAGTATTCTGTAGTATTTTTTTATTAGTTCGAGAGGTGAGCTAATGAAATTGTGTTAAAACTTAGTCGGTAAATGAAAATAATAAGTTAAAGCACATATTAACAAAATATTATATCTCATTTATATAGGAAAAACTTAAAAAGTAATTTTTCAATTAGGAATTAAAGCAAATTTGTTGCATATTATTTTTCTAAAGGGTCTCTTAAGTTAAGTTATTAGTTTTGAAGACAAATGTTATGATAATAATAATTATTTTTATGTTATTTTAATTTCATCTTCAAGAGTATAACTTAATAATTACTGCTATTGCTACTATTAGCTTAGAATTAGCAAATAGCTCTGTAACCAATTGGCAATACCACAAGAAGGCCAATGCTAAAGAACTGGATTTTAATAGTGTAAACCACTAGCCGCTAACTAAAAAAATAATAAGTTTGTGTTACCAGTTGTGAAGACAATCAAGTTCCTTAAGATTGGTAACTCCAAGTACTCACCTGGAAAGAGAAGAAGGATTTATAATTAGTATATATTTGATTTTAAAATTGGAAGACAATAGCCTATTAACCACAGATACAAGAATGACCTCAGAAGAAAAATAAAAATAAACTTTCCATGTTAAACTAAAGATCATTTGTCTGAGATCAAGATCGGACTTGGGAGAATTTTGTTTGAGTGAAACACTAAAAAGAAAAATCGTAAATATTTTCCTTTTCGTTGACAACTTATATGACTACTCGTGGTTATAATATAATATGCTATAGTGAATCCCCATTCCTACTCATGCGATTTTCATATTATGCTAGCTAGTGTTATATCACTGAAGGTCTAATATCCAGCTTGAAGTTCACTGTTTCTCTACACGATGAACTTAAAAGAGGGTGTCAGGTAACGCCATCTATAGGTCATGTGGGGAATCAGTTTACTTTATTGTCATTGAGATAACTATGGGCGTTGAGGTCCTTGAAACTGATTTATAGATGTAATTATATAAAAACGTTGTTGATGTAAATAAAACATAACAATGAATTCATGAAAGATTTCTACAATTATGTGAGTTAAAATGACTTTATTTCCCCTCTTTAGGATTTTCATTAAAAATTCTCCTTACTCCAGCATTGTCCCTGAAACACCTTTACTTTTTTTTTTTTTTTTTTCTTTTTGTATTTCCATTATGTTATACAAGTTTTTAAGACAATCGCAGCCTCCCCCACTCTATTGTTGCCGACCTTAAATAATTCAAGTCTGATAATTATCATAACATTACTCCGAGAGGGGGGACGACAATTACATATTACATTGTTTTATGATGACTCCTTATTATGGTTTATTACTATTATTAAGTCATTTTCTTGTGTTCCCCCATTCAAATTACAATCCGTCGAGGAACAATAGTTAAGAAAGAACTGCTTGGTCCCGGAGTCACGGCGTTGTTTGTATGGCCCTTCTCTTATTTCGGTTCTCCACCCTCGACTATTATCTGGGAGGGAATTATCTCGAAGGCTGCGGTTCTCATGTCCTTAATCTATATTCCTCTAACTTCTTTGGATTTGGAAATAATTATCTGTGGAAATAATCGATTCTAGAATCTACAAACATCCACATTAAACTGTAAGCCAAGGCTAATTAATTAACTCTCAAACATCTTAAATACCTAGGAAACTTTAACTTAAAATACATCTGACTGAAAAAAATAGGTAAAATTAAGTAGTTCCTACTGCTGAGTGCTTTAACATTTCAAAAAAAATTAAAACACCCAATTCATAAAAAATATCACGCCCGTTTGATGTATTGTTAGCTAATGAAGATTTTGGAGCCGTGGACAAAATTACATTTAGTTTGACAATTTTTCAAGATTAAAAGAATACAATATCATTTGGTTTTAAAAATTAGTTGTTTATGAGAGGACAATAAAAAAGCATTGCAGTAGTTAAATGGTAAAAATTCTTAACAGGCTTATGCAATGCATTCTATTATTCTATATGTTATTTATTTATCCACTTCGGCTAATTATGGTGGGTTAACAACAGGTTACCAACTTTTTCACACGAGTGTGAAACTATGGATTTTATATAATGTGTTCGTCACTGTATAAATTTCTGTTGTCCATGTGGAGATCAAACTCACGACTCTAGGTTTAACAAATAAGCCAATTGGGCTAAAAAAGGTTAGCTACCTTTGATTATTTTCATCAATATATTCTTTCTTATCCCCGTCTATTTTTGGGCGAAAGCTCCTTTCCAGTTTGTTCAAAAACTCGTATTTCTTTTGCGACTAATTTTCCTAAGTCATTGATAAGAAAAAATAAAATAAATGTCATAAAAGTGTAGTAACGGCAGTTTTTTTTCCTTTTTTTTTTACAGTTATCTTACGCTTTATATCACTAAATGGAGTGGGGTAATATTCAGGACGTTTTGGATAATGTAACCTATTTGAAGCAAGCTTTAAAAATTTGGGACATAACTTTGTGTCGCAAAAGCATAGGTTTAAGCCCCAGTTATTGATTAATGTTTTATGATTAAGGTATTACTTCGTTTAGGACAACGAAACCAAGAATTTCTGTGTTATGTTTAAATTTCGTTTAAAAAAAAAAGAAACAGTTTCTAACTCATTCCAAACTGGTGTTTTAGTTATTTTAATCTACAGGTGCTTCTGAGGTGTTTGTTGTCAGCTGGGAAAAGGCTGAGGTTCAGTGCATAAAAGATTCAGATCACTAGGGATAAAATATCTGAGATTCCAAGGAAGGAGCCTATATTCAATAAAGTGTGCTTAGTTAGAAATATACTAGCTGGGAGGATTGCATAAAGGCCGGAGGAAAAGAAATAAAGGGAGAGAAGTAATCAAATTCATAGTGGCCATACTTTATAGAATGTTGCTCGGTCAGACAATGGATGAAGGCAGGCTGAGCCCGATATATCTTGAAATATTTCAGGTGCAGCTCCTTCATTAATGCACCTGCGTGCACCCACCGTCCCAGTTTATTGCTGCAATTGTCGGCTTTACTGCACCTTAACGCAGTTTTTCACCCCCCCCCTCCCCCCGTCGCTCTGCTCTTTCCTTCCCAGGCTGAATGGAATATCGGCAAAAACCCCCATGAATTCCCTTTATTCTATCGCCTGAATTTGCATATGCGTTCGGACGACGGATTGTAGCGGTGCGGCCTTTAGGAATGGGGGAAAAAATACGTTAAAGGACCTCTTGTAATGTCCTTAATTTGCTTCTTGTTCATTCAGGTTGACTCAGCCGACTGGACGTTGCGAATAATTTATCCCTTGATATCCCATTGTTATACTAATGCTTTGGGATAAAGCTGAAGGACATTTGCAATTGAAGAAAATCTAAGAAAGATTGCAGTTCTCATTCTACTGCATGGGTAGTAGAAAGACCGTTCTACTACCCATGCAGAGATATACTCTCTTCTATGTGCAATATAGATGAATGTGATGCCAAAATTAAAAAAAAAATAATAATTCACAGGTTGAAACAAGTTAAAAAAAATCGATATCACTCATCAATTCCTGACCTTTTACTCAGTGTTTTCTCTGCATAAGCGGCAACAAAGGTGCCGAAAAATATAAAACAAGCGGACGATAGTTAAGAATTTCAGCATACACCGTCAACCTCTCCACAATGTTTTGAAGTACAAGTTTTGCGTTCAAAGTGAATTCAAGATTGTTCATAAATTTTACTTATTTTATGACATCTTCTTAAAAAGGTAAGCAACCAAAAAAAAATAGTACAGGAAATAGTTTACCCGTACTCTAAAACTTTGCCATGTGTGCAGTATCAATTGAAGAGGTGTGGTGTGTCGAGATAATCTATCCCGACAAATAATCCACTTGAAGACTAGTTAGCAAGTGAAACCTTTTTGCTCTGAAGATAGGTACTAACGTTTAAAATCTTTGAAGTGGCTAAAACGTCAACCTAAATATAATATCCATCATGAACTCTTCGGGAATTCGTGGACCTGCCGTAACACGCTTGGGCCATACCAGAACCAAATCTAAATTCACGCTCTGAAAAATCATAGACAGAACCAAGAGATCAATGATAGAGTCTCATACAGATAACATTGTGCGTAAAACAGAAATATACGAGAAAAAAGATAGCTAATCACATAAAATTAAAACAAGAATAGAAATGATAGGAAAACCGCAAATCCTACCAACAAAAATTTAAGGCCGATGAGGCCCTTCTTGGGGATTTAAGCCAAAGAAATTTTGTTTCAATTTGTATACTGACTTTTTTTCTATAACAATATAATTATTTTTATTTTTATTGAGTTTCTATGCATACCTAGTTTGCCCTCTGGCTTATATTTACTTTTCGTTTTAGAATTCTCTTGTCATAGGTCTTATTATCTTTTAATAAAATAAATGACAACATTTAATTAATTCGGGGAATCAAAAAAAATATAGTTGGAAGAGGAAAAATTGGCATCTCGAATTAAATGTTGGGTTATTGGCCTTTAAAACAAATAATGGAAATAGGCAGAGAAATCTTGGCAAACGCACAGACAATTTTCGTTTACTTTAATTAATCAAATATAATGAAACAATCAATTATGTCGGAACTTGCAAGTTCGAAAACACAAACAATATGTTATAATGTCAATATTGTTTATTTTAATATTCTGTTAATTTATTAAATCAGTTGACTGCAAGACATTTAATTTTTTTAAAATGACACCATTTGTTATGCTACCCTAGTGGGGATATCAGGACAAGATATAAATGTTTTCACGGATGGTGAAGAAAGTGGCAGTGGGTCGGACTGTTCTTGACAACCGATTTCCCATATACAACAAAAATTGTCAACAACCTGGTTTTAAATATCGTTTTTTAATTTAATTAAGTAAATAAAATAAATAATATTTGGTTAAATTCCAAGTCATGTGATGTGGAATCTCTCGAAACCAGAGTTACAAATTAGAATGTGCATTACTTGCTTTTAATTAGTCATACATAAAATAAAAAAACTTCAAAAAAATTAATTTGTAGGTTCAAATTGTTTTTAATTACAAAATTCCATTAATGAAGAATGCATTAAGTTTTTATTTATTTATTTAAAACTATCAAAATGAACCAAAAAAGAGTTGAATGATAGCTCTTGTTATTATTTAAAAACTCTGTTTGGATTCTGTCTCGAATGAATGACTGCTACATGCTCTTGAGAAGTTTAATTATTAGAATCGATGAGACGTCACACATTTTTAATAGAGTCTATTGACATAGATTTATATAAATTGACCTATTCCATTACTTTATAGATAACTTTGACCTCTATTGTGAGGCCTTTTTTAGGGCTGTCTACTTTGTATAATAGAATTATTTAAGGGAGTATTCTTTGGCCATGGCTAGTAAAATTTATAATACACCTCCTCTATATTGTTTAAAATGTCAGGTATTCAAAACTTTACCATGTTCTTTTATTTTTGTATTACCTATAATTGTAATTAAATATGTTTCAGAACTGAAGCTATTTTGTCATTTTGTTCCATCCTCTGTCACTTATTCGTTAAATATTAAAACAAAACCCAATAAAATGATAAGTAGTCCCAAATGTTTCTCTAACAAGGTTTCAGCCTTCTTCGGGCCCACTAATTTCAAGATAAAAAGGATTCAGGAACAAAGACACCAATAATGCAGTCACGTTTTCATATCTAACTACTGAACCCATTTTTGCTGCAAGATCTTAAATCTTTTCTCCATTTCGTTCTTGTGCCGTAGCTTGGTCAATATAATTTCGCTCGTCCAGTCCCTAATTTTTTCTTAGATGAAAAATGAAAATGATTGCCTAATTTGAAGGATCAGGGCCTGTCACACGACTTTTGTGTGAGGTCAATCGGTCAATTGTTGTGGTTGTATGACACAACTAAGATTTTCGTTAGTTTCTCATAAAATGAAAATTTCCAGTTCTCAGTAGGAAATTACAACACACATTTGTAAATACAAATTCGAAATTGTTTGGAATAGAATAACTAAATGTATTTTTTTTAACGTCCACTTTGTGCAACTAAGGCTAATTGGGACAGTTTATCTATTGGTTACCACCATTTTGTAGTCAAAATAAATTCCTATTGCCCAAGGGAGAATCGAACTCACGACTCCAGGTTTACAATGTGAGATTAAGAGCACGCCTTAACTCACATGGCTAAACTGAGTCGAGAGATAAAATGAGAGATTTATTTTTAATAAAACTAATACAAATGCATTAATATATATTTTCCTAAGGGGAACCTGATATTGAGCTGTCTCCATTAGACTAACTTGCTACACTATGTCCGGTGGTAAGATCACCAGCAGCCAGGCTACCTTTGGACTGATGTGTATGATGTGGGGGGGGGGGCAGTGATGTGTAAATACGAGTATTAACTAGGATCCTGCTACTCCACAAGCACCATGGCACTAGTGCGGTCTGTTAGCGAACTTTTGAACTATATTTCTCTCTTGGTGAGAACCTACACCTAATTTTATCTTCAGTTTACTCAGGGTAGTGATAAATGCCATAATCTGCCCCGCCACCGGCCCTTCCATTAATATACTGAGTGTTCTTGAATTAATTGTAACAATTCACGATCTACTTAGCATCTTGGTGAACTATATTATAGCTTTCCGGCTGTAGAATATAAATATCATAAACTAACTCGCCTATAAATCATTTAGATAATTTAATTTTAGCCCATTCATCTTGACAAGAATTATTTTATAAATCACTTGTATCCCCGTTCATGAATAACAACAAAGAAAATAAAATATACAAGTTGTAAGAGGATCGTAAATAGGTGTATAAAATAGCTATTAAATCCCTGAATTGGAACATAAGCCTTCCTAATGAGGGACTCCGCGGACCATGTCACGACAAGAAGCGGGTCAATCTTGGGCTAAGTTATAGCTCTTAGTGGGGGAGGGGGAGGGGTCCCCTGCATGCATAATATATATATACATGCGTAAGTCAAATCGTCAAGTGGGGAGAGGGGACGAAGGAGAAGGGGGAGAGAGATAGGGGGGGGGAGAGAGAGAGAGAGAGAGAGAGGGAGAGAGAGAGAGAGAGAGAGAGAGAGAGAGAGAGAGAGAGAGAGAGGAGAGAGAGAGAGAGAGAGAGAGAGAGAGAGAGAGAGAGAGAGAGAGAGAGAGAGAGAGAGAGAGAGAGAGAGAGAGAGAGAGAGAGAGAGAGAGAGAGAGAGAGAGAGAGAGAGAGAGAGAGAGAGAGAGAGAGAGAGAGAGATGATAAGAAGAGAGGGAGAAAGAATGACAAAGGAGAGTGAAGAATATAGGCTGAAAAAGGACAAGACAGATCCTTTATCCCGATAAAAGGACGAGGGGGGTTAAACGAGACCGAGAACAAGGCAATAAACATCTCTATATTTATAATGGTTTAACGCAGCCAAAGGACTCCCAATATCATATACCTCATCTAATACTATATATAAAGCCAAGATTAAGATATACAGCCCACAGTGGCCAGACACAGATAAAAGTATAATATTATGGGAAAGAATATACTGATATTATCAGTAGATCATATGATAGCTCTGCCATTTTGAACGCAATATTTATAATTTGGAAAACATTTCTTGCATTGTTAAACTCTATTACAATAACTTTAGAAGAAAAATAGTTCAATATTTGTTTTTCTAAATAAATATATAAATAAAAAATAATAATAACAATAATAAAAAATCACTGTCGTGGGATTAAAAAATTAGACATTATAGAACAGTTATAAATCCAGAAGCACTGTATGCAGTGGAAACTTTAGGGTTAACAAATAATGAAATACTAATAGATAACTTAAAAAAGAAAGAAAAGGAAATTTTAAGGAAAATATTGGAATCAAAATGTAAAAATAATGTACTGCAGATACTGTTAAAAAAAAACAGAATAAGCTTTTATAAAAAAAAAAAAATACTCCACTTTTTAAAAAACAGGTGTAATTGGTTCAAACATGTACAATTTAGATGAGTTAAATAGTACAGTCAATGCAATTAAAAAATACTGTACATTTAATTAATTTGTAAAAAGATGAGAACACCACATTTCAAGAAAAATCTAAAGATAGTATAGGAACGGTATTCACGGAAGAAAAGAGAAACGCAACGACAGAGAGAATGGAGGAAGCTCGAGGAGTATCCACAGGAAAATAAAAAATAAATAAATAGTCATAGGCTAAGTAACTTTTTACAGTACAAATGATGATCAATTTTTTTTTATTTGACTCGTCTGGATGTATTGATGGTCAGGCGCCTAGAAATCACTCATATATTACAGAGAATTCCCTAAAAATTGAATTTAAAATCAACATTATAATTAGTTTTACTGTTATCAGGAAGAATAGCCATGGGGATGAATCACAAGTCAGATAATTCAGGATATAGTGGGATTTCAGTCTCCTTGATGCATTGTTTCCTTGTATCATACAGTTAAAGTAATAAAATATGTAATATAGAGTAGTCAAATATTTATTTTTTGACAGGTCTAGTTTTTAACTTTTATTTTTTTTTTTTAAAAAAAAGACACTAATTATGAAAAAACAAAAATAAATAAAATGATCATTTTAGTTTATAATTTTGATGCGCTAAGATTTCTAAGTTGACATTTGTTTAAAATCAATGAAATGATTAGATACTAAATATTAATACAGTACAAATTTAATCGATTACAAAACAACACTTTATATCGACAGTAATGTTCTGATTTATTATGAAAACAAGAGGTTTCACTTTATTATAGGAAAACTTCTGTGTTTACATTAATATTCAAAAGAGTAATACTGTTATCAAACAAAGTCGATCAAATTAGACAGTACAATTTCTATTCGGAATAAAAAATTAAGATACAAAGTTTTTCAAACTTTCGTTAGTGAATTATTTATATATTAGAATGTTTTATTGACCCAGATAGAGTTGGAATTTTTCTGGTTCTCTTTAATCATGATTTTTTTAGTGAGTATTTAAATCTGAACATAATGTTTGCAAGGGAAATTTTATTATTCGTTAGAAATTTTGTTGTTTATTCAGTTGATTTTTTTTTTCATTTCTTGTTTTATTCTTTTATTGAGGCGAAATAGTAAAAAAAAACATAATGGCCCCTGGGGGAAATGAATTAAGTACTAAACCTTTTCAGGGTTGCTTTATGGTCTTCTACCACTCTTTGCTAGTCATATTATAAAAAAAAAATATACAAACTATAGAGTAGGTGGAACCAGATGAAAAATAAGAGTATCCTATTTTCTATACTTGAGTTATAATGAGATAGGGACTGAATGCTGGGCCCTTTTGTAAGATTTCGCTGGCTCCTGTTGGCTGTTGAGCATGTATATGGAGATAGGGATGCTCTGATAAGGGGTGCATATGTAGGAAAATGCAGTGGGGGGGGGGGTTGCATTATCAAAGGGGATATGCATGCAGCTTTCATTGGCTGCCCTGTCTATGCAGATTAAAAGATATATGAGAGCATGTCAGAATGAAATGGTTAGCCCTTTTTTTACCCTCTTCTCCAGGTCGTTCAGGGAACAAACAGAGAATACAGAGAACAGGCCATCCTTAATGGAAAGTTATGAAAGCCCATTTAATTTATAATTCTACGTTGAGCTCCTAACAATATACTTTTTATATATTACACAGAGGTACTTGATATCATAATTAGAGATAATTACTATAATAGTGACGTCAAGAAGAGAAAATAGCTGGACTTACATCACTTTCGATTTTTCACCTTAAAAGGTTTATCAGCATTAAGAGATATATTTACGAGTTTAGACATACTCTCATTATGTCATAAAAATCTTTATACAAGGAAAATTACACACATCTTAGCCATTTCTGTCTAGGTGTTGTCTTACGAAATTTATTTAATGATTGACTTATTTGCGTTCCACCCTGGCTAAGGAAGTGCGGGGACCAGTCGATAAACAGTAGATTTATAAAAAAAACAATAATGCAACACTACAAACGACAAAGGGAGAGAGAAGACAATTTCAGGTATTTCTAAAGGTATTATTTTGTTATTTTGGAGGTCTTTTATTTTACGGCTCAGACTGCTCTCACATAGAACGAGAATGTATTGTACATTCCAACAGTTAATCTTATAAAAACGCAAGAAAATATCCGTAATGCTAGCGAAACTGTTTTTAGACGTAATACAATTTAGAAATGAAGTAAGTATATGCTTCTTAAATATACGCCAAAGTAAAACATCACCCAATACATCAGCAAAATATAAGACACAAGGTTAATTTAGATTTTATTAATTCGGAATAATGTAGGAAACTAATGGATTCCAAATAAAAGACACACCCTTTGTCTCCATTTAAAATTTGCTCCTCACCAATCGACATATTTCTTAATTTTGCTTGTCTCAAGTCCTTCAGAGATAGGGATAATGTTGAAATATCAATAACTTGGTTTGTGGATTAGTTAATATCGAAATTTCATAAAGTGGAATGGAGCTGCTTGCACAATGGCAACCTTAAGGCGATGAGACTGTAAAGATGGCGCGCGCGCATTCGTGTGTGTGAGAGATGATATTACTAGAGGGAGAAAGACTGACAAAGGTGACTGAAGAATATATGATGAAAAGGACAAGTCATACCCCTTATCCTGATAAAAGGGCGAGGGTCAAACGAAGCCCCTTCATGAATTGAAACCCCTATTACGGGCACAGTATTATACTTACTGATTAAATTAACTGAATAGGTTATAAAAAGGATAATGGTTTCCTATTTGTTATTGTAAAAAAAGTACAAAAGAAATAATATTTTATGTTTGCTTACTGATTGAATTAAACGACAGTGACAGGATGATTTTTAAATAAATGCATCTTTTACAAAAATGTATATTTAGTTTATTACAAACAACCAAATTTAATGCCAATACAAAATAATTCATATTTATTTTGTCCAGGTGTGATTGATTGTTATAGGTGGAAATGCGATTTTGATGGAAGAATCCTAGTAGAGAATATGGTCGGACTTGAGGCCTGAAGCCAGTGGCGTGGAGTGGGGTCGCGAAAACGGATTCACGAAAACGATTCTCTCCAAAATTATTTTCAAGGCAATTAAAGCAATTGCTTTATAGAAACATCCGAGTCGGAAAAATTAAAAACCCCTCGGAGGCCATTGTTTCCACGGGCAGATTGACTTATAATTGAATTCTGTAAAACATGGCGGGGGAGTGAGAGGGCCGAGGAGAAGAGGGAGACAGCTATTTAAGTAGAAATTGTTGTTATCAGTCAATTTGTTCCTTGCCCCCTTGGGGCCTTATTGACTTTGTCCTGGAGACAGGAGGTCCGCTAATGGGCTGGAGGAAGGGGTGTACGGGGGTGGGCTCGCTTTCAGGGGGGCTTAAGGAAACTCCCATTGATAATGTGACAAGCACTTTATGAGATCATATCCAAGGCACATAAGGAATAACGCTTAAAAAAGAGTTTATGATGATGCAACACAAATGGTTGACGAGTCACAATTGAGGGTATTGCAAAAAAAAAAAAAAATGGAAAAAAGAAAAATGTTCTGATGTAATGGGTTTTCGAAATGAGGACATTCCGGCAATAAGGACTTCAGAAAGACGTTAAAAAGTGTGGTTCTTGTCGAAGTAACATACCTGAATG